>JAAVTG010000486.1:0-91022 GCA_011947345.1 Phytophthora quininea
GGACGTGCCTTCAATTGACGAGGCTGTGGTGCGTGCGTGGCTCCGGTATTGCACCAAGCGAGTCGAGATGAACGGATGGGAGGAGCTCCAGGACGCCGACGGACAGACGTACTATTATCACGAGATTGACGGCACAACGCAGTGGGATCCGCCGCAGCTCCAGACACAAATGGCGAGTATGCTCAGCAGACTTGGCGGCAACCAGAACAATCTCTCCGTCGACGAACAAATTGCTCGCGTGTTCAAACAGTACGACGAGGACGACAGCGGCGAGATGACACTTGACGAATTCCAGCATTTCTACCGAGTACTGCTTGGGCGTGGAGGCTCAAGCGGAATCATCAGCGGCGCGCAGATCAAGCAAGTTTTCAGAGTGTTAGACGCAAGTGGTGACGGCTCGGTGACTCTGGAAGAATTCCAATTCTGGTGGAAGACGAAGCTGCAGCTCGAAGTCAAGGAGAGTAAAGAAGCTGAGACGGCCACGCGTGAACAGCGTCGCTACGAGATCTGCCACAAGTTCCTCGAGAATGCTGATGCACTTGTGATATCTCCGCGCGAGAATGCTACCGAGTTCGAGTCCAACTTGATGCCTCGACTTGTGGAGCTTGGCGAGTTTCGACTGCGCGGACTGGCCTGCCGTCGGGCTTTAAACGAGCTCGTTAGTGACCCCATGAAGCAGTTAGTATCACTTGAGCGCTTCCTTGTGTGGTACGACGCCTTTGAAAAGGTCGAACGAGAGAAAGTAGAACTCCAGCGAGCCAAACAAAGAGCTCAGGCGGAGCTGCGCGCGCAACACGACGCACAAGCGGCTGCGCGTCAGAAACAACGACGTCGCCGCAAACAAGCGCGTACCTTAAATGCCATGGGCGAACAGGCTGCAGCTGTGACTGAGCATGAAGCTCAACAGCAGCGCGAGAAGAAGATCGCGGCGCTCTTCACAACGTTCGATACAGACGGATCCGGAGAACTGGACGAGCAGGAATTGCTTCAACTTACGAAAGCTCTTGGCCACGATATGGACGCAGTGCAGATCAGTCGCATGGTCAAAGTCATGGACTCTAGCGGAGACGGTCGTGTCAATTTAGAGGAATTTCTTGCCTTCTGGAAAGCGTTCGAGCATCGACGAGCCCCGCCAAAGCTGCTGTAGCTTTACAGGACGTTCGCCGAGACGCAGTAGCTGAACCATCAACAACGACCTTTCACCACCGACTCAACTATCCACTGGCGATGCCTTGGCGTCGCTGGCTGTCAGCCTGGAGATGGCAAAGGATCGAGCTCTGAAGTTCACGATGGCCGACATGCGCGGGTTTCTGACGGACTGGAGGGACGATCTGCGTGATAAACGACTTGAACACCAAGCAGAACTTGATGAGGCCGAAGCTGTTCGAAAGTGGCGTGAATTGCACGCGTTTGTGCCGACGAAGAAGAGACTTTACGGTGCCAGGAAATTGGACGTGTCGTGGATCGAGCCTGAGGTCGTCGACTGTGTCTCTGCGTTAATCTTCGAGGTAGGGCAAAGCTTCGACCCTCTGCTCAAACCTGATGCAGCGCAGGCGATCCAAGCGCTCGCAAGAGGCTACTTGGGTCGAAAGCGTGTTGGTGCTGGTACGTAAGCGATTCCAGCAGTACGTTGACCCTCAAACGCGCATGTTCTACTTCGTCGACACCCACACAGGTCACATCCGACTGACTTGTCCATTGTTCCCTACGAGTACTTCATCAATACCTCCATTGGAACTTGGCGACTGCAACTCCAAGAGTGAGCAGTACCAGTTCAACAAGCGTATGGCCCAGTTGCAAATGAAGACTAAATTTTACGGCGAAGTATGCTTGCCTTCACTGCCGTCTGCGTATCAACATCGGCCGATGCTTGCACCCAGTGCGTTCTACATGTGCGATGTGGCATCATTCGTGCAGCAACGCTTGTTCGGGAACATTTGGACTACACTGAGATCGCCAAAGCCAGAGCTGGCGCTATGCGAACTGATAGCTCGTCGGCGACGGCGACAACTGATGCAACGAGGAGTGACGCCGCCGCTAATTTACCGCTCCATTACGCTGTTCGCCATACTCAGTTCCCCACGAGTGTGATACAAGTTTTTATAGAGAATTATCCGGAAGCACTTGCAGAGTGCGACGCGTTTGGTATGACTCCACTTCACCTCGCGTTTCGAGAGCAACGTTCGGACCTCGAACTGCTGCAGCTGCTCGCCCGAAAAACTCCAGTCCGTGTCCGTCCCAGCCAAGAGAGACGTGGCTTTCGAGGCAAAGAGAAAGCCCAGCGAAATGTTTCGCCGTGGGCTCGTCAAACGGTGTGCGGAGATACTCCACTGCATGTTGCTATTGATCACCGTGCGTCTGTCGGGGCCTTGCAATGGGCGTTGCAAGCCTGTGCTGCTGAACGTGTTGCCTTGACGTCCATACGTAACAAGCACGGCGAGTCTGCATTCCACGCGTGTATTAGCCAGCAGCGACGGACAACTGAGTCATCGGAAGCTGCCAACTTCAGTTCACCACGAGCTAGAACAGCGGTGCTGCTGTTCTTAAAGCACTTCGACAGAGTCGCGCTGTGTTCATTACCAACAAAACACGGAGATCTGCCGATTCACCTCGCCTTAGATGCCTTCGAGGAGTTAAAGCAGCGGACCCCGCAACAACCATCGACGGAGGATTACAGGGGCTGGCTCTGGCTGATTGACATGTTGCTCTCGCAGTATCCGGAGTCAGTATTGACGCCCAAACGAAGCAATGGCCTCTTGGTCGTACAACTTGCAGTAAAATACGGTCTTCCGGAGGAACTGTTGACTAGGATTTTCCTGATGACGATTGGAAACCTCCACAAGACACCAGGCCCAGTCGATGCCTCGGAGAAAGACCTTTTGGACGCAACGACAATCACTGGGAGCCGTACAACGCTACTCCACTACTCACTTCTCCACCAGCCGCAAGCAACAGAATTCTTGTCGATACTTATCAACCAAATGCCGATGGCATGCAGGATAAGCACCTTGGCAACTGGTGATCTCCCAATACATACTGCCGCAGCAGCCTGTGGACTTGATATGGAGATTTTAAGCCTGCTGCATGACACCTACAGCGAAGGATGTCGGGTGTACAATTCCAAGCGGCAGCTTCCGCTCCATGTGGCTGTCACCCACGACGTGAGTAACGTTGACAAGGTGGCGCTCTTGCTTGACCACTGCCAGGAGTTGCTTCTGGAAAGAAAGACGAGCGCCAAGTTTTACGGACGCTGCTGATGGCTGCTAACACGAACATACCTGATCATAAGATCATGTCGAGACTGCTAGACATCACGCCAAGCCGCAGACTCTCTTCTGAATTGAAGACTCAACAGTCTGTGACGCCCGTGTATGCACTATCACTGCGTCGCTGCACTCCAGAGATCACGACGCAAGATGTTGCCAGAGTCGCTCACGACAGATTTGAAGGTATTGAGGACGAAGACGCCTACTTTTATGCCATGGCGAAGGCCAAACTTCGCAAGCAGCACTACAATCCGAATGCCAAGTGGACATTCGCCAGGATTCTTGAGGTGGTAGAGCGCAATCCACTGGACGAAGCGCTTATTCAGCGAGCTTTTCTTGCAACAAATAGAAAGCTCCAAGAGATGATCGACACAGAGTTAAAAGATGTCACTGACAACCAGGACGAGAGCCGCAAAGGCTACGCCGCAATTGTTGACACCGTAACGCTAAATAGCGACCTCATGCTGGTTCGCACAGTCCATCAACTCATGTACGAATTCTCGACAAACCCGCGACTGCAATTGCTAGGCCAGGCCATCCTCAACAAGTTGCTGCCCACAGCTTTCGTGCGTGCTGCGTACAAGTCCAAAGTCGATCCATATTTTAATCTCTAGAGCCTTAGTGGACTGGACGTTGGACTTCATCCAGCAGCAGCTGCGCAGACTTCACTGCTGTACTTCCACTTCCGTAAGCGCCATTCAATCTGTAGTAACAAGGGGATTTGTACAACCATGAGCCTTCGTTATACTAACAGCAATTTTCGAATGCAAATACTTACACGACGAGAGCTTCTTGGAGGGTTTTTGCAGCTCTTGCAAGCTGGGCTGCTTGATCAGCTGAAGACAAACTGCACGAACAAGAGTTGACCTCTTCAAAAACTGATTTGCCAATCTGGAAGAGAAGTAAACCTCGAGACGGTAACTTTGTGTGGGGCAGCAACCACTCCACAGCGTGTAGTTCGGCAAGGAAAAATGGCAACGCCTGGAGTTGTAAATCTAAAGACTTTGCGTTCACCAGAAAGTTCCCAATCTCCCGCGCCAGAGCTGCCATCCGCGTGTTACGTGGGTGTAATTGTTTAGCCAGCTCCCATTGCTGTCGATATTTCTCCCACTTAATCTCTTCAGATGCCGCATCTCGGACTTTCAGCAGTTCCAGTTCTCGCTCACATCTCTTCATTTCGTTGGCATCTGTCGTTGTCCCACATATTTTACAAACTGCCGACCCAGGACGTTCCACAGTCATTACGCCTTCCTTGCATTCCTTGTTATTGCAAACCCAACCGTTCAGATACCAGTCGTCTTGGCTGTCTCCCTTCAGCGCTGCTAGACACCGTGCGCACTCGCAGTCAAAGAAATACGACTCCTTCAGCTCTCTTCTTCTCGCTAGTGTGGGCTGAAACAACTCGATATAGGAGACTGTGAGTTCCTCTCCAGGCGCCACATCTTTCACGGCATACACTTGCATCTGCTGCGCTTGAAAGCTGACGACGCAGTTTGGGTCGCAGTCGTGGTTAAACAGCGCTCCTTCTGGGTATAATCCGATCCCCACAACCTCGTTTGTGACGTTGTTTGCCACGGAGAAGGCGTTGCAGTTGACGCGTCCAAAGAGCTTAAGGATCTCCGGTTCCAGCTCCGACTTCAGCTGCTCAAAGCTCTTGTCCGTCTTCTTATTGTCCTCCGTCTTCCATCGAGACAACAACAGCAACACTAGCTGCGTCATGTCCTTGAACTGCTTCAACTTGTCATCTCGATGGTCGTCCAAGTGATCACGCAGCTGCGTCATTTGTTGCAGCACGTTAGCATCACAGTCCAAAATAAGTTCGCACTGAGACGAGCCACCAGGAGGACACTGGGCGACGTAGCGTCCTTGGGAATGGTCCTCCAGGCCGCGCACTCTCGTCGGTGCTGGGGCCAATCACGTTGCTGACACGATCGGGAGCAGTAGCGAGCTTGACGGCAGCCGGTGCAGTGAGAGAGCGACGCGTTGGGCGTGAAGCACCAGCCGCAGCAGGAGGACACGGCGCAGACAGCGGCAGTGGACAACACGCGAGTGCCCGAGCGAATGGCGCAGGACGCAATGGCGCAGCGGCCCTTGTGCGTGTCGGACGCTTCGTGGTAGAGCATGGCAATCTGACGGGTATAGGAGCGACTGGTCGACAGCAGATGTAGCCATGTCAAGTTGAAGTGCTTGTCATCCTTGGCTGCTCGTAATCCGACCTAGAGAACGAAACAACATAAGCACTGCATACCACCACTAGTAGCCATAGCTCGATCCACTTCGAAGATGCGCCGTTCGCCCCACATAAGGCACCGCCAGTCCGCAATTTGCTTCGACAGGAGTTCTCCTCAATGATCAATGACTTCCTTCGACGCCAGTAGGTGGCCACGATTTCGAGAAGTTCACGACCCCGACGCCTCCAGGGTCGACACTTGATGTCGGTACGACTGGCACGCAAAGACCGAAGCCTCGCTGGATGCTGTACACGAGCGTGGCGGTGCCGTTGTTGCTGCCCCTGCAGTTCGGATGGTCCACTTCACAGCTCAACTTGTCGACGTACAACGATGAGGACGACTGCAACGCGCGGCCTGTTGTCGACGGCACTTGCGTCATGTTCCCCGGACATACCAAACTTCAGTGGATATTCGCTGTCAATGCGTGGTTCGTGGGAGGACTAGCCGGGAGCATGCTCAGCGGAGGTATCGCGGATCGGTTCGGCCGCAAGCGCGTGATGCAAATCAACTGCGCCTTCGCTGTTATTGGGGCCGTCGTGATGGCCATTGCCACTGGGATTTGGATGTTTGTTGCGGGTCGTCTTCTCGCTGGGATCGCCTCGGGGTCTACAACAACCGTCGTGACTAGCTTCATCAACGAAGTTTCGCCCCGTATCTACGTAGCAAACTCGGCGCAAGCTTTGAAATCGCCATCACGGTTGGAATCCTCATGGTGGGCGTCACTTTCTTCTTTGCCGACACCGGCAACGGCTGGCGCTATGCTGCTGCGTTCCCAATTGTGTTGGCTTTGCTGTTTCTGGCGCTTGCACCTTTGTGGTGGTTGAAAGTCCGTCGTGATTGTTGGTGAAAGGGAGACAAGTGGAAGCACTGAGTGAGCTCGAACGACTTTATGGGAAGGGGAACGTACCTTCAGCCTTGTCGTGGATCAAACCTGTCGACACGGAAAACTCGGAAACCGAAGCAGCAGCGATGGATCCTGTGGATCAAATGGCTGCACAGGGACTCGGTGCTCTCCAGATGCTGTTGTCGCCATTTCTGCTCCGACAGTTCGTGGCTGCCACAGGCATCTCCGTCGCGCAGCAATTCTCCGGCATTAACGTCGTGTTCTTGTACTCGTCCGACCTGTTCACGAGCGCGGGCATTTCCGACGATCGCATTGGCACAGTTGCTGTCGACTTTGTCAACGTTGTGCCCACCCTTTTCTCGGGTGCGTTGGCAGTCAGGTTTGGGAACCGATGCATGCTCATCTTTGGGATGGTAGTCATGTTCATTTGCGCTGTGGGGATGACTGTGGCGCTGCTGGTCGACGTCCCAGTGCTCTCCATTATGTTCACGGCGCTGTATGTGGCTGCTTTTGAGGTCAGTCTCGGCCCTTTAGCGTGGGTCGTCATCCCAGATCTCTTTCCTGACGCTGTGCGAGCCTCCGCATCGTCGTTTTGCGTTGCTTGCAACTGGTTGTCCACCTTGGTCATTGGTGTAGCGTATCCCTACATTGCTGATGCGTTAGGTGAACTGGGTTTCCTGCCGTTCGTAGTCACCTTGTTGGCTTTCACGGTCTTCGTGTTCTTCATGGTCCCAGAAACCTCGGGCAAGACCAACCAAGAGATTCAGGAGAGTTTCCGTGTGGTGCTGTAGCTGGTGACGCGCCATTGTATAGTTGTTTGAAGTTCTATCAGGTTTTACGCTCTCTTCTCTCATGAATAAGTCGCGTTCGTGATCGCAGTCGACTCCAGGTGATCACTGCTTCATCATTTAATGCATACCTTTTTCGTTGGCTTTTCCCACACATATTTTTTCGCCGTTATACGACCAACTCATTATGCTCAACTTCTTCCGTTTTGAAGAGGCTCAGGAGATCGTTCCCGCCGTGCGGGTCGTACTGCTGCTAAGAAGACGAGCTAAAGAAGAATGCGGTCGTCGGAAATGCGCGCTTGTGAACAAATCGGATGAATACAAGAAAACTACATTAATACCCGAGAGCTGCTGCCCCACGGAGACGCTAGTGTACAGCATCCAGCGAGGCTGCGCTTTCGTGGTGTCCATGGACCTCGCTCTCGTGAGCTCCTCGAAGTGATGATCAGCCTCCGTCAAACCAACCATCGTTGCGATTGCGTTGAAGTGCTACCGTCGAAGTAAATTGTCAGCTGCCCAAGGGCAACTCCGACGAATAACATTCCCTGTCTTTGAGCGGCCGTGCCAGTACATTCAACATACTCCCAGCAGAGCAGCTTCAATGGCTTATGACTCTTGATGATCCTGCTGTTTTCTTCTTCCGGGCGTTTTACGTGTTAGCACGCATCTCCATGCGTCTCGTAATGGAAGTTTCAAGCTCATACTCTCCATACAAACGCACCTCAATCTTATAAAGTTAAGGCTTTCTTGGATGTTGCTCATGCCAGTGCATCGACTCTCGGTGTCTGCTGCGTTGCTCGCCGAGCTGCTGGCAAGTTTCCTCGCGGTAGAAAAAGTTATATCGCCCTCTCGAAGGTTGACCTGAGCTTCTCACGGTGGTATTACGCGCCATTGCTTCACCATTATTTACCCGCTGCTCACTAGCAACGGCATCATTGACTAATGCAAAGATCGGGTACGGGGAGCGTGGTCCTTCATGCGTATTTATTTCGCTTCGTTGCTTGGGCAACACTTGTTTTGATCGTCGGCTTCATCTGCGTCACCTTCTCTTTTGGTCGCGAAGAAAGATACCAGAAATCCATGTAAGGATGGTGAGCTACTTTGAGAAATAGTTGTCAGAACTGGACAAGATATACTTGACACTTACTAACTAACTAAGTAGCAACAAGTATGCCAAAATGGTCGTCGAGGAAGCGATCACTGCCAAAGCCAATCTCGGACGAGATACACTACCCCAACTCTAAATGGAATACCCTGCAGTGTCGCTGAGACTTGCAAAACGGAATCGGGGCTGACGGAGAATCAGTACCTACACAACAATATCGACATGAAGTTGCCGATTCCCAATCACGGAAATGAAGACACCGGGACAAGTAAAATGAGTCAAACACATTTAGTTCACTGTCAACTCGCGTGTGAAGAGCTCGATCGATCGGAACTTTGCATTGGCAATAGCATTTCTGAAGCGAGTATTAAAATTCCTGTAGTATCAACACTTTTTGCAAGCTCAAGCGCGACAGGAACTACACGCTCTATAAAGCCCCTCTGAAGACTACATGGACGAGTTAGTGCAGTCCAATCGCCCGACCATCATCACCATCGCCGGAGTTAACATCAGCTACGTCAACAAGTTCGACGGCAACGCAATCAAAGAGGTTTCCTATTCCCAGCTTCTCGTAACTTGGTGTTCGAATCGCGGCAAAAAGACCTGCGGTGTATTTCAAGGCGTCGCAAATACTTGCAAGGAAGGGCCTCACGAACATCGTCAAGTGGCGTTGCTTCAAGGGATAATTAAAAAGTCTGAGGAAGAATGTAGTCATGAATGCGTCAAGCTCATAGCTATCATCTAGGCCCATCATCATTATTTTCTTGCAAGGCGTCCGTCCAATAATCCGTACGCAATACGCGTGCCGTGCAGAGCACCACTTAAATGGTGTTTTATGATTGATATTGCTCAGTTTTCAATTTGCCATCATCGCCTCAAAAGTTTCCAAGGTCACCATGTTTCTTCTCCATCTTCTACAGGTGGTGACAACCCTCTACTTTGCCGGTATCGCAACTTGTATTGAGGCTGCATCTACCAGTTCAATGAAGCTTTCGACGCTTTCGGGTGGCGAAATGAACGAATCGCTGGGTCCAAGACGACATCTGAGAATAAATGAAGAAAGGGGCCAGCTTCCTATTATTTCGTCCATTGCCGTGAAACTCAAGACGGATAAGGAGGCCGCCACGTGGAACAGGATCGACGACTGGGTCAAGAATGAACAGACTCCGGCTCATGTCAAGAAAGTGTTAAAGCTGGGGAAGAAGTTCAACACTACACTCAAGGCGGCCCCCAACTACAAGTTCTACAAGGCTTATCTGACCAAGTTTGAAGGCAAGCTGGATGAATTTCTAAAGAGAGACACCTCAACGCTCCGTATGTGGGACATACTGGGTCTTCAGAAGATCAAGAACTTCCAGTCGCTGCAAAATTCCGACGAGTTCCAAGTCTACGTGAAGTACATCAACATGTTCGACGACAAATTAACCGAAGCGAAAGGCTTCCTCCGGTGGATCTCTACTATAGGACACCCAACGCAGCCGAATTTCTTTCCAACCTGCATATTCGCACCACGATGAAAAGACCGAAAGACTACGTCAAAACCTCGCTCGGACTTTCAGACAAATTTGGGTTCCCGTTGGCGAAACACGGGCACTATCGCTTCTTTCAACAATACCTGAACGGCGTGAAGAAGGTTGATGGTTGAACGTTTTCAGGAGACGGTGACAATCGTAATACAGCAGAGGGTTTTAATTATTCCAATGGACAGAGTTGCCACCAACTCGTCCATCCGGTTTTACATTTGATCCCTACCACCATCACCAAAAAATTAAACTCAAGGCTCTGGAAAGCATTCCAGGCATGAATATCTTAACTCCATAGCTCCTACAGCACAGCCTTGTGTCCTCGGCTTTCCCATGTCGAATGAAGCTATAACGTCGTCGTGTCTGCGTTGAAGTTGGGCCCGATCAACGGAGGCCCAGGCTGCGGCGTGATGATCTCGGCCACGGACGCGAGGCGTTTGGGCTCGAGCAGTCCATGGTAGAAATTGCCACGCACTGCCGTGTCGAACTGGAAGGCACTGGCCTCCTTGTTATTCAGCACACGCTTGGTGGGGCCACGGTGCGGCTGCTTCTCCAGTCGATGCAAGAACGCCACGACACGGTCCACCGTGCTCTGCGAAGTTGCAGTCCCCACTGTGACCTCCACTGGAGACATTAACACACACGGATAAAAGAATCGCACGCCTAGGAACCGATCCGAGTGCTGCAACTGCGATCTGGACAGCTCAGAAGGTCAGCAAGTCTACAATCGTGTCTTCATGGTCATCGTACGTACTGGATCGTGTCTACCGATAGCTCGATCGTGTTGGTAGCGAAGACGGTGGACGCCGAGCAGTGCTGCTCCAGCGTCTGGAAGAGCTTCACCTTGGCGTCCAGATTCTCCGGAATCTACGTAACACAACACGTCAGCAAACTGCTAGTAGACAGTGTAACGAAAACAACACTACTCACTGCTTCGATCACAATCGCTGCGTCAGCACATTGAGCAATATCTGTGACCACCGAGATGTTGCCGCACGCTTGAGTCACCATGCTCTTGGTGACGTAGCCCAGGTACAGCAGCGGATGCAGCAGCTCGTACGCATATGAGGACAACTACAATAGAATTAGCATCGGACACTATTTGCTAGAGCGTCTACGGACGTCCTCAATGCGTCCTCATAACGCACCATGTCGGCAGTCTGCGGGTTGGTGTCACACACAATGACATTGACGCCCAATAGCGACAGGTCGATGGCAATGCACTTGCCCAGAAAGCCGGCCCCCACCACCGCCACTTTGGTACGTGCTAGAGCCTGCTGGGCGCTCGAGTCTGTGTAGGCACAGACCCCCTTGGCAGCTTCCGCCGCGGGCGCTGCACTCCGTTGCCCATGCATTGTTCTTGCCGGTACGTGTGTGGCACAGACTCCTACGTAAGTACGAGCTACGTAGCGTTGACGTTACCGTCCCGTCGGTCGCACGAGCTGAATGCAGATGAGTCACCCTACGGTACTTCACCTGAAGACGAATGCAACGAATGGCCCGCCATGTCCGTATATGTACGTTGGGAACTTCCATCGTAAGGCAGACCACGTTGACGCTGGCAGTTGTTGGTGCCGTTGCACCGGAAGCTTGTCCGGTCCTGCGGTAAGTACGCCGCTGAATGCGCGGGCCTCGATTGATCCGTCGCTACGCTCGGAGCTGCAAAGACAGCCGCTGGTCGCATGTCTCCTGGGTGGACGACCGCATTCGACAACTTGCACTAGCCGACACAAGCGACTCTAGATCAGCAAGCACAAGCACAGCAACAACCACACTAAAATGATGAAAACCGGCGCATCGGCAGAGCCCGAGAGTGCGTCGTTCGTGGCTGTTAGCACACCCAAGACGCTGGACGCGAACGCTACTTCCAACAAGGCCATTTCCGTCACGTGGATCTTCTGGGCCAGTTTAGTGGTGCCGCTGCTGCAGCCCTTCCAGTTCGGCTGGTCCGTCGGCCAGCTCAATCTCACGGCGTTCAACGACGTGGACGCCTGCAATGCTCGTCCGGTGATAGACGGCACGTGCCTCATGTTCCCAGGACACACCAAGACCGAGTGGACGCTCGTAGTGAACGCGTGGATCGTCGGCGGCATGATCGGGAGTCTCGGCTGTGGCTCCGCGTCCGAGCGCTTTGGACGCAAGAAGGTGTTGATGGGCAGTGCGCTGTTCATGCTGGTGGGCGCTATCGTGCAGGCCAGCACGTCCGCCATCATGGTGTTCATGGTGGGACGTATTATCGCGGGTATCGGCTCCGGCACTGCCACGGGTATGGTGGGGGCTACATTACCGAGATTTCTCCACCTGATCGACGTAATTCGTACGGCACGGGCGTCCAGATCGCGTTATCGCTCGGTCTACTGCTCGTGTCCGTCACTTTCTTTTGCCAACACCAGCAGTGGCTGGAGATACATCGCCGGATTCCCTATCGTCCTTGCGCTGTTGTATTTGGCATGTACGCCGTTTTTGGTGGAAAGCCCCGCGTGGTTATTGGAGAAAGGAGATCACGAGCGAGCCGAGCAGGAGATCGCGCGACTGTATGGTGTCGACAATGTCCAGCGAGTTCTTGCGTGGATGGAGCCGAGTAACAGCACCGACTTGGAATCGGAGGTGCAACCCGAGGAGCAGGAATACCAAGGCAACGTGCTGTCGCTGCTGATGTCGCCGCTCTTCCGTCGTCAGGTGCTGGTCGCCATTGGCGTGTCCGCCGCACAGCAACTTACCGGCGTCAACGCTGTCTGCTACTACTCGTCCGATATCTTCACCGACGCGGGACTATCAGATGGTCGCATCGGCACGGTCATTGTGAATGTCATTCTGGTGCTGCCGACGTTGTTCGTGGCGAGACTTTCGGAGCGGTACGGCAACCGCAAGCTGCTACTGTGGGGTTTGGTCGGCATGTTTGTGAGTGCGACGGGCATTACCATCGCATTGGCTGCATCGGTGCAGCCGCTGTCCATCTTCTTCACGGCGACCTTCGTGGGCTCCTTCTCCACCAGCGTCGGGCCGTTGATCTGGTCCATTACGGCGGCACTTTTCACCGACTCTGTGCGTGCCACCGCCGTGTCAATCTGCATCTTCTTCAACTGGGTGGGCAACCTCATCATCGGCGTGTTCTTCCCGTACATCTCGGACGCTCTCGACTCGTACTCGTTCGTCCCATTCATGGTCACGACGGCGTTATTCTACGTGTTCACGTTGCAGTGCGTCCCCGAGACGGCAGGCAAGACGACGGAGGAGATCCAAGCCAACTTCCGCGCACGTAGGGACCAGAAAGCTGGCGTATCGAGCTGAAATGGCAACAACTAAAAGATAAAATAACAAGGAGTTCGATACAACTTGAGGTAGCCGTTGAGCGGTGTCAGTAGATTGCCTCTGCAGCACTAAAACGGTAGCTCCTTAGTTGCCTTCGCGAGGGAACTAACAATGAACGGTGCTTGGACCATGGTAAAATTGTACTGCTGTCACTCTGAGTAGTGCTGCTGAGGGATCCCATTACACTTCAAGCTGCAATTCATTTGTCGTGATCACTGCCGATCCTTCCCTTATCCGAGTGAAAGCAAACTGTGCCTCCCTCCACTCTCCAATTTCCCGAACACCAGCCACTTATTCCAGTGCCATCTTCGCGAATGAAGCGGTGCACGCTACTCGTCCTTGTGATGGCCAGCCTCGCCGGTGCCGGAGCAGTGGAAATTAACCATGACGCCGTGACAGCGCTTCCACAACCAGAGCCGACCACTGCCGCCGAGAAGGCTGCCGTCAAGTTCAAGCCGTCGCTTTTCATCGAGGACGGCTGCTACCCATACCCTGCTGTGAATGCGGCAGGCGAGACCAGTGCCGGGCTGAAGCCAACTGGAAAGCCTGACCAGGACTGTAAGGGATCTGCCTTGGGCTCGCAAGTCTACAGTCGATCGATGCTTTACAGGGGCAAGTGGGCCATCCTGTACGCCTGGTACTTTCCGAAAGACGTGACGGAGCCCATTTTGTCCTTCTTATTCCTCAAGATTGGCGGGGAAGGCCGCACCCACCGCTGGGTGTACACGGTTGTTTGGCTGGACGATGTGGCTCTTGAGGCGCCGTCCGTGCTGGCAATCTCGTCTCAGGAACAAGTAATCGAGAAACCTGTCGATGCATCTCACCTGGATGGCACCACCACAAAAGTTGCAATGATGGCTAACGGCAAGCTCGGTGAGCACTATGTCGTGTTTACCTCCGACACCGGAGAGTTCCAAGACCTGATCCAGTGGGAGCAAATGACGGACGAAGCTCGCGAGGCTCTGACAACGACGGACTTCGGCCAAGACGACAAAGTGCCTTTCATTGATGCCAACTTTGAGAAGAATCTCAAGGACGCATCCACATACTACGTCCGGAAAGGGACGAAAACGTATCATACGGATGAACCTCACTCAATCTGGGAGTAACTACGTAGCGTTTGATGCGGCGGTGAATACTAGTCGTCGAATTTGTTGTGTGGTTGCTGCGAGCATTTTGTTTCGTGTGCATTTCAACAACCACTAGCTGCAGTTGAGCGGAACTGGTCTCCACTTGATCCTTTCATCTTGTTCACCTTCCTACCAAGCAGCGAGTTAACTCGTTTGGGATCCGGTGGCCAATCAACGTCACCCGTATGGATACGCCGAATGCTGGTGCCTTCAAGCCCGAGGACACTTTACCCAAGTTTATAGGCGACGCAACAGGAAAACTCGCGCCAAGAGGTGAACCAAAGCATCTGGAACGCACTGGAACCGACTTTGGCTGGAAATAAAGACTGGGTTGTAGGTACCCAACCACACCAAGCGGCTCCGTGAGGCTCACGCAATGTCTGCAACAAGCTCAGATACTCTCAAACTTCAACGCGAACGGCATGTCTCTCTTGGTCAAGATACAATGTGAACACCTGGACACTCAACCAGTGTGCCAAAACCCAAGCTTTCCATCTTGTTCATTGTCAATCCTACCTCCCAGTACAACAATTCAAAAGCCCATGGCTGAACCACAACAGCAAGATGTGTACGCCGAAGTCGCCAATTCGCCAGTCAAGGCTACGCTGAACGGCTTCGACGATGTCAACAAGGCCGCCGCGCATCAACTGAAGCCCAACGCTCTCCTGTACACCAGCGTCATGGTGTCGCTGCTGCAACCGTTCCAGAGCGGGTGGTAGACTTCCCAGATGAATCTCTCCCAATACAACGCCACTGACCAGTGTAATGCGCGTCCCGTGGCTGAAAACACGTGCCTCTTGTTCCCGGGCCACTCGAAGTTGGAGTGGACGTTCGCCGTGAACACGTGGATCTTCGGCGCCATCATCGGCTCGCTGTGCTGCGGCCACTTCAGCGACCGCTTTCGGCCGCAAAAGAGTTTTAACGCTCAACTGCATCTTCATGATCGGCGGCGGCGTGATCCAGACCGTCGTGTCTAACATTTGGGCGTTCGCTGCAGGCCGCTTGATCGCTGGCATCACGTCCGGTACTGCCACGGGCACAATCGGCGCGTACGTGAATGAGCTGTCTCCGCCGCACATGCGCAACACGTTGGGCTTGGGCTTGCAGATCTCGACTACCATCGGCATCCTGTTTCCAGCCATTTGCTTCTTCTTCGTCAACTCAAGCAGCGGGTGACGTTATTTGTCTGCGTTCCCGTGTGTGTTGGGCGGTCTCTTCTTGTTGCTGGCAACAACGATGTGTGTCGAGTCTCCGGCTTGGCTGTTGACGAAGAGCCGTCACGACAAAGCTACGGCAGTGATTGCCCGTTTGTACGGCGAGGAGCACGTCGGGACCGTTCTGTCCTGGCTCGAGATGTCGGACGTGAAGGGCAATGTCGAGCAGGGATCAATTGGCCAGGCGCCTGCGACGGAGTCGATCTTTGCTCCGCGCTACCGCATGCAGGTCCTCACCGGCATCTTGCTGTCGTGCTCGCAGCAATTATCTGGCATTAACGCCGTCTTCTACTACTCCGGTACGATCTTCTCGGACGCCGGTATTTCAGACTCACGAGTGGGTACTTTATTCATCGATTTCATCAACATCTTCCCGGCCTTCTTCACGGGTGTGCTGGCCAATCGTTTCGGCAATCGCAACATGATCTTGTGGGGGTAGACTTTTTCCAGGGTCACCGAGCGGTCTGGTCTTATTTTCGGGTCTTGTCGGGACCCGAGACCCGAAGCAAGACCAGACCAAAACAGGACCCGAAATAATATTAATACGGTAACTTATATGTAAAAAATGAAATTATTTTTGAAATGCAAAGTTGAAGTTATGCTATGCAAATTGGATTTGGTGTCATGCTGATCCCAAGAGCGAATAGATCACGAAGATCTAGCAGATCTGCGGCGGGTTTAACGCGCTTCAACAACAGGGGAGTGGGGTACGTGCGTCTGTTGACTACGGCGGCGTCCACGACCTTCTTGGTCACGTCTGGCGTTTCTTGCAGTCGAATTGGCTGGGGTTCGTCATTGGGCTCGCTGACGCGGCACTGGTAGCACATTGACAGATGCTGGGAGCTGGATCTCGTATCTTGTAGGAGCTGTGGCTCGCTGGTTCGAAATGTCGGATAGAAGCTGAACATATCGTCTGGACATCATGTCGATGATACAAACGAAAGCAGGCAGATTCGGATGCGGAGAGGTAATCGCGGCATTCATCTCGCGGTTGAAGCGCTCCAACGGGTTGTTGGTTCTCGAGACAATCTCTCTGTCGATTCCATGTACATTCCACAGCTCCACAGGAAACCGTTGCATCCAAGTCCGCTGGAAGTAGTTCCAGAAAACATTCCACTTGGACGTAGCATATTCAACTCCTCTGCTGGCGCATTCTTGAACCAGTTTTCTCTTAACGTAATCGATTCCATATGGGCCCACGTGATCCGGTGGGATAACCGTCAGCAAATCGAGCATCCCAGCTTCCATTGCAATCGAAATGGCGGGTGCAGTGACACTGAGCTTGACTAACCGCCTACGGATAGCTTGCTTGAAGTGAAAAAACACCCAACCATCCGAGGGTCCGGGAACTGCGAGCCGACTGCGCCGATCAAAGCTTGTTCGAAGCCGCACACGATGCGGGCTGGTCGTAGTCGGCCGTCCATGCGCTCAGATACCAGCATCATCACTTTACGGTAAGTGGATGCGCTCATCCCGGTCGTGATCACGTACATCACTGGAACGAAAACACGACTCGCTGGGTCGTCCACCATAATCACAAGACACTGTCGAAACGGGCGAGGCACAGATCGGAAGGTTCCATCGATAAAAATCGATGATCCCGGGTACATGAGTAACTCCATCAAGTGAGGGTGGCTCCAGCCAATGATGCGGTGCAGATCTTGGCCCTCGTAGAAGACTTGTTGGAACTGAAATAATAGCAATTTTGTCCCCGTCACCTGACAGAGTGGTGGAAGCTCGATCATCCCGTGGAGGTTACCGCCAAAGTGAAGTCGCCTGGCACGGTAGACGCGACGGACCACTTGATCACAGTTTAGGCCTTGTATCGCGTAGTCATCTTCTTCTCGGTAAAACTCGTCGTTCACCAGATCCCAGATGCGCTGGGTAGTAGTCGAAAGGTGGCGGATCGCGAGATCATCAACAGCAGCTTCCATCTGGCGCGTCATATCTCGGACAGTCATAACCGGGGCTTCCTCCACTCTACACGTGTGTGCCACCGTATTGCTGTACGTTCCCGAAGATAAGTTGAACTCAACCTTCCCCTTACATCCCGTCCGACGATAGATGCTGCATCTCCAAGTGATTTTCTTCGACGACGCCCTGGCTCTTGTGTAGGGATAGCCATTCCGCACGATAACAGTCGTAAACCTCGAATTCGGGACGTTGCTTGCAGATCTCGATCCGTTATCTCCCACTTCGTGATCATCATCGCTCGATTCACCGTCATTATCTCCATCATCTTGGTCACCTCCAACGCCAGCACCTGGGTTGTTCGGAGTGGCTTGAACCTGCTGTACTTCACGGTCATCGAGAGCCTGTCCCTCGCCACGATCTTCTTCTTCATCACCCTCCGCGTTGCTCTCATACTCATTGGACGCATTCGAGAGCCATTCCTCTTCGATTTGGACGGCTTAACGCCCACGGATCGGTGCTGTCAGGGGTCGGTAGTTGCCTTGCCTTCCGCGGTGCATCTTGAGCAGTCTTGGGTAGTGGGCAGGGAAGCTTGTTAGATGTAAGAAAGCAAAGTGAGGTAAGGATGCTGTCTTGAAGACGCAATTCATCTTTAGAAAGGACTCACAATCGCAGACATAGGTTTATTTTGGACGTGCAATCGTAGTTAACGTGCAATCTCATCTTCATTATTAGCCTGTGCTTGTAAAACGATCTTATCGCATGGGATCAGATCTAAAGATGTGTTGTCCATTAGTGCCGATCGCAAAATTTGCAGAGATTCATATAAAATTGCCGAGATTTGCCCAAAACAAGAAGATTTTAGCCGAACGATGCGCTACCAACACGAATAGTGAACTATAATGTTAAACAGAGTGAAAATCTCCATTTCCGAGCAAAGACATGTACAAATCTAGCCGAGGAATTATTTGTTTACTTTCCGATATACCTAAGTTTATCCATTTGAAATAATGTTAGACAAAGTCAACCACATTAACTCGCAAAGCCCAAATTTTATTAAGATTTGCTAACTCGTCACCACGAAGGGGCTCCTGCAGAAAGGGCACGGTGGAAGACCTTCACGTGGGCCGTAATCTTCGAGCATCCCTTGGCGGCACGATTTCGCCCACGCGAGGAAGCACCGACGGTGCAGAGCGTGCGGGCAGTTCTCCGAGCGAACCGATCGCGCCGTGAAGTTCGTGCAAATGTCGCACTTCTTGAGCTTGGCGGACTACTTGATCCTTTTTCGCTCGCGGTCAGCCTTCCTGACCTTGTCCTTGGCGCGCTTCAGTCGTTTCGCCCGCAACTTTGGGTTGCGGGTTTCCTTGCAGATTCTGCGCCCTTGGTGGACCTTCAGGTTCCGCTTGGACTTGAGCTTGGTCCCGCAGCGGGTGCAGGCGATGTTGGAGGGCGATGGCATTTTTGCGAGTGCCAATTGAACATAACTTGATTGCTCGATAATATATTTTTTCAAATGAAATTCTTATCCTACATGCGCCTGTAGATCCTTGTGGTGTCGGTGGTGAGAGACCAGAAGCGAGACCCGTGACAATTCTCCACATGGGTCTTGCTTTTGGTCTCGAGACCCGATCCGGGACCAGACCGCTCGGTAACCGTTGAAAAACTCTTCCCTTGTGGGGTCTGTCGGGTATGGTGTTGATGGCTGCAGGCATGACGGTGGCCTTCACCGTGGACATGTCGGCTCTGTCGACTGTCTTCACGCCGCTGTACGTGATCGTGTTCGGCGTGACTCTCGGTCCTCTTGTGTGGGTGATGACCGCCGACATCTTCCCGGACTTGTAAGTTGGAGGCTAATGCGAGTCCCATCTCTTAGGCCCGGTCTTGACCGTGCGCCACACGTGCTGTGCCTGCCAGCGGCAAGGACTCACCATTGTTCCACCGGTCTGGTTCGGACCAAAACGCTCCGTGCCAGCGGCACTTGCTGTTTGCGCGACTCGTAATATTTCACCACGCTAGCGCAGCTTCGCAGGAAGCTGCATCGACGAAGCTGTTGATCAATATCCACGTGCTTGTGCTCCACTCGTTCTTTTGGCTGCTGCGCCCGCGTGTGTCTTTGTTGTGCTCATTTACCTTTTGGCGGGGTGGAGGCAATGGAAGACAGTGGTGAAAGAGTTCCAGCTACAGGCTTATCGCCTGCAAGCGAGGCCAGCGGTGTCACCTGCCCCTCAAGTCGTGCGTCTGCTGCAGATGAAAGCAAGGCCAGCATGCCTTTGGCCCCAGTAGTGTCGGCGATGTGGACGGTGGCAGACCCTGGAAAGACGACGCCTCCGACTTCAGACGACTACTCAACGTGGACAGTTGAGCAACTGCGGAAGGAGTGCACGAGTCGCAAACTTCGCCTAGGAAGAAAGACATCTACGGCTGACCGCGTCAAGCATCTGCAAAGTTCG
The DNA here is from genome assembly GCA_011947345.1 of Phytophthora quininea. Lineage (NCBI taxonomy): Eukaryota > Oomycota > Peronosporomycetes > Peronosporales > Peronosporaceae > Phytophthora > Phytophthora quininea. The sequence goes on from JAAVTG010000486.1 coordinate 19,775, forward strand.
ATGCGCTGCACCGCTCCATGGTTGCAGCAACGCTGGAGTCCGGCGTCAGCTGTGACGATGTGCTGCCACGGACTAGCAACTGCTGCGTTCGGCTGCTGAACGTGTTGTTTTCCGATCTCTTTGCGGTTCGCTTCGCTCAAATCGGCGATAAACCCTCGCGCCAGCAGCTCGACGCTGGCCAAACACACAGCAATTCGTCGTTTTGGCGTGATGTGACGTTGGAGTTCAACACGAACGTCACGGACTACAACTGCCTTATGAGCGACGACGTCCGCTTTGATGGTGTTGACCCCTCTGTTGTGGTGGTGCATGGTGTCAGGCCGGGTGCGTGCAGGTCAGCACGCCCGGGCCAACTTCTTCCTGGCGTGCTGACCTGCACGCCAGCGGCCAAGTGCCACGGCCGCCGTGCGCCAGCCTGCCTTGTGAGGCCAGGAGCGCACGGCAGGCACTCGCCACTTGAGTGCCGAGCACTCATCGGCAACTCTTAGGAAAACAAAGGAAAAGGAAACGTTTTATATTTAGGTTTAGTATAGGCAAAGAAAAAGAAACTTACCCACCATGGAGAAGCCCAAGAAGCGCCTCCATGGCATGCATGTCGTAGCTAGCAAAGAGAACATCACAAACATAGTTCAGTTTCCAATTTACGTCGTCCCTCCACAGTATCCACACCAACGCTTACCTCGCCACCGCCGCCGCGCGTCCCGACATCTGGTAGCACGGGGGAGCGGTCGTCGCTGTCCATCGTCGTCGCTGTCCATCTCGGTCGTCGCTGTCCGCCGCAGATCTACGGGAGTTTTGGGTGTGAGGGCTGAAGTGTTGCTCCCTGATTGGGTAACTGCCCCCATCCGCGTGGCTAGAACCGTAATTTTGGTTTCTGGTCGCCGCACGCTGATTGGCGCAAATCTGGCTGGTGGGCTTTGTGGTACTCTAGAGTGCTCCGCCACGGCTATTTGTGCTAGGCTATAAGTGTAATTACCGTTCTTCAACACCTGCCCCGTTATTTACCCTAAGTGTTCGATTTTGGACATAATTCTTAGGCTAACCGGTAAGTCAGGCGCGCTCTTGGTTTACTTGCCCAGCAACCTCTAAAAGTCTCGTTGTTTTGGCCCAATTGGGCTAGGTTATGACACGAGCTAAGCCATCCGTTGTCCACGCTAGTGACAAGGACCCGAAGCTTGTCGGCTCGTTTCTACGTCTTTCGGTGGACGATCCGTTCCTCGCAGACAAGGCACGCAAGGACCTCTACAAGTCGATCGCCAAATCGGACCGGATTCTGAAGGCTCTGCTCAAGCACGTAAAAACGCACGAAAGTGAGCGTTCCTCCGAAAAGCGTCGTATTGCTGAGCTGTTAGTCAACACTCAGGCACAGCTGTTTCGCGCGAACCGTCTCGTCTCGCTGGGAATTCAGCGCGTGCTTCGAGAAATCGAACCGGACGAGCACCCGTACACGAAGCGCGGAGATCCGACCCGAAAGCAGCACAAGCGTCATCACAAGGACGCCGAGAGCTCTCCAGCTAAGTCAAAAAGGCTAAGACCACCTCGAAACCTTAGGGTTAGCATAGCTATTCCTTGTAACAGGTTTCTGTCGTAATCCATCACTTTACTCCACGTACCTTTCGAAGTTGATCGATTCTACAAGTATCAAGTATGGCAGACCCTGCACAGTTAATGCAGACGATGCTCGCCTCGATAGAGAAGCAGAACGAGCTTATTAAGCAGTTCACTGAGATGAAACAAATCTCGGAGCTTAAACTCGAAGGCATGAAGCTGCCCACGTACAAAGGCACTCTGGATGAGTCATTTGAACTGTACAAGCAGAATATCGATCAATACTTCCAGGCAAAGGCTATCTCGTACAAAAACACCGACATAAAGGAGAGAATCTTGGCAATCATCGCTGGAACGTTAAAGCTTGGTGCCGCACACTGGTACATGGCTGAAAAGGGCACATTCTTAAGTGTTGACGACTTCTTCAAGAGGTTGGAAGCTGAGTTCGTACCCGAGGACATGCAAGAACGCCTGCGTGAGCAGATGAACGACCTAAAGGAGAAACAGTGCAAAGACTTGCCTGAGTATGTCAGCAAGTTCCGCGACCTAGTAACACAGGTTAAAAAGATGGAAGAACTCGACAAAATTAGTTACTTCCTACGTGGTCTATCATCCAGTATACGCGAAGAAGTTCAGTACAAACGCTGCGAGACGCTAGCAAAAGCTGTCACTACAGCGTTGGACTACGATCGGTCTCATCCTCGTCATAAACGTTCGGACGGATCCAAGTACCGTTCCTATGACCGTAAGCGTTCAAACGATGAAAACAACGATGGAGCTGAGCCGATGGAGATCGACAATGTGCATGTACCTTCGCGAGAGGAGTGCATACGCCGGAACCTATGTTTCAGGTGTGGAAGCGCTGCTCATAGGGCAAACCACTGTCCTATTCGATCGCAGCAGAGAGCCAGAAGAAACCCGCCGAGATACAACCGTTTTAACCAGACGCATCGTCGCGGGCAGGCTCGGATGAACATGGTGAACCACACTCATGACAACTCGGAAACTGTTGTCCTAGAGAATGTAACCATGAACGTAGCCGACATCCAGGAGCAAATGGATATGCTACAGGAAACGATCTTGTCCAACGTTAGCGAAGTCGAGACAACTGCTATGACGGAAGCACCTGGTATGCAAGTACTGCAACCAGAGGAAGCACCTGGTGTGCGCGAATCGCAACCAGTGGAAGCACCTGAAGTGCACGAATCGCACTCAGAAAAGAAAGAGTTGGTATTGCATGGATCGCAACCAACAAGTACGTCCGAAAACCTGCGGGTTAATGCAGTAAAGTCTAGTTCGACTTCCAGTCTTTTCATTCGAAGAGGCAGAATCAACGGCAAAGATGTCCGAATCTTATTGGACACGGGAGCAAGTAAGAACATGATCAAGCCCGGTATAGCAACTACCATATTGGCTTTGCGGAAACTGCAAGCAACACGCTTTGATGGAACGATGACTCCTAAGCAGGATGTCAAACATGTTCAAGCTCCAGTGTCTATGGATGGATACTTCTTTCCTTCAATGGAGTTTGTGGAATGGAAACTACCAGACTCACACGATGTGATCTTTGGTAAACCATGGTTCCAGAAGTACAATCCGCAAGTGAACTGGCAAACGGAAGAGCTAGAAGTACCCGAGCAGTTTCACTTCACGGATGTGGATGGCCCTCAGTTCAATCAGAACATTAAGGACGGAGACTATGAACAAGTCTTTCGTGTCAAGGTCAAGCTGGTAGCTGACATAGATTCAATTCCTGAACCCATCCGTAAGGTGGTTACGGAAGAATTTGCAGATGTGTTCCCGGATAAGTTACCGGATACATTGCCTCCATCTCGAGAAGTAAACTTCGAGTTGACCATGAAAGAAGGAGCTAAGCCAAGCTCAAGAGCACCGTTTCGCTTGTCAAAAATGGAGCAAGATGCCCTCGAAGAGTTCGTACAGGAAAACTTACGCAAAGGATGGATTGAGTTGTCTAACTCTCCATGGGTCTCGAACATCTTCGCTATTCCAAAGAAGGATCCGGTAACGGGCATGTTTCCACGTAGAGCTGAATGGCTCCGTAGCGGTAACACGAAAATTCCGTTACGTTGGGTGATTGACTATCGATACGTCAACAACTTGACCCTGATCGCAAAAATTCCATTACCTATGATCGAAGAACTTTTTGATCGTATGGTAGGATGTGTCATCTATACGTTGATAGATCTTGCGCAAGGGTATCATCAAATGTTGGTGATTAAATCTAGTCGACCATACACTGCGTTTCGTACGCACAAGGAAACCTATCAATGGTGCGTTGCGCCTATGGGTATGGCTGGAATGCCAGGAACTTGGTCAAGACTTATGCGTACGCTCTTTGAGAAGTATGATTTTGTTGTCGTCTATCTTGATGACATATGCATCTTTTCCAAGAGCATGGAAGAGCATGTTGAGCATTTACGCACAGTCTGTTCCGTTCTCCGTCGTGAACGACTGTACGCGCATTTGTCAAAGTGTTCATTTGGACAGTCGGAAGTAGCCTTCCTTGGTCACATGGTATCGCAAGAAGGACTGAAAGTAGACCCTCGCAAGACCGAAGCAATCGCGAAGTATCCAGCACCAACATCCCGTAAAGCTCTGTTGAGTTTCTTGGGGCTGGCCGGGCACTATCGCAAGTTTATCTGCGATTTTGCAGAGATTGCACGTCCTCTACGAGCACTAACTAAAGCCGATACACCATGGACATGGAATGAAGAGCACGAAAATGCTTTTCTAGCGCTAAAGCTTGCACTTCAACAAGCCCCAACGTTGAAGTTGCCCGACTTCTCACGACCGTTTGTCGTAACAACCGATGCATCTGGGTATTGCATGGGTGGAGTTCTGTCACAGAACTACGATGGTGCCGACCATCCGATCGCCTTCTTTCCAAGAAGTTTGATGAACATGAACGTGCGTGGCCTACGCATGAGAAGGAGTTGCTCGCCATCAAAACAGCAACAGAGAAATGGAGACACTATCTACATGGACGTCCGTTTGATGTCTATACAGACAGTTCTGCATGTTCGTGGATGTTGCATCATCCTCGAGTGTCACCGAAGATGGCTCGCTTCTTAACTCACTTTTCCAACTTCACGTTCACGTTGCATCATGTACGTGGCAAAGCTAACGTGGTTGCTGATGCGTTATCACGACCTTCGGTGGAAGATCCGGACGAGCTCGAAGAGGAACCAGCTCCGTTACCTGAAGTCACTTACACAGTTCATGAATGTGATGACTCGTGTGCACAACGTGCGTCACCATTACATGAGAACATGGTTCAATCATCGGTGTTTCGTCACCTTTCGGTTGATGATTCGCACCTCATTCTCGACGATGTCGACTTACGGGGGAGAGTCGCCCGATTGGCGTCCCACAAGAACAAGTCAACAGCGTCGATTTCCACTTTGTGAGTCCCCATCTGTCCGACATGCAGAAAAGAGAGTTTAGTCGTGGATATGAGTCGGACGTTGCTTTCAAAGAGCAGTGGACTAACGGTGCTAATCCGGAAAAGTTCGTGAAACACAACAGTCTTCTCTTCTTCAAGAGAAAGAAAGACAAAGTCTACCGTTTGTGTGTGCCTAAACGCAAACAGTTACGTACCAACATCATCACGGAATTTCATGATGGTAACACTTCGGCGCATCCAGGTAGTCGTCGCACCTACCTCAAGCTATCGCAATGGTATTGGTGGCCGACTATGGATCGTGACGTTCGTGAATACGTTCGTACCTGTGAGACCTGTGCAAGATGGAAGTCTAACAGTCAAAAGAAGCAAGGACTTCTTATGCCAATACCCATTCCTAAGGAATGTTGGGAAGTCATTTCAATGGACTTCATCACAGGATTACCTGCGTCGGAAGGATTCGATGCTATCTTTGTGGCTGTCGACAAACTATCGAAGCGCGCAAAATATGCACCAACCTACACCACAGCTGATGCCCAAGACACAGCAAAAGTTTTCTTTGATGCTGTTGTCAGACACCATGGACTGCCAAAGGTAATCATCAGTGATCGTGACTCGAAGTTCATTTCGGACTTCTGGAAGTCATTGATGCAGCTGATGGGCGTCAAGTTTAGCATGACCACAGCTCACAGAGCTCAAGCTGATGGTCAAACGGAACGTCAGAATCTAGTGTTAGAAGACGCACTGAGATGCATGGTATCGTACCATGGCGACGATTGGGTAAAGCATCTCGGAACAGTGGAGTATGCCCACTCAACACTCGTCAATGCATCAACAAAGCTTACTCCGTTCGAAGTAGACACAGGACGTAAAGTGTCGAACATAGTTGCTGAAGAGATGAGAGAGCTACTTCAGTCAGAGCAAGACGTAACGATTGCAGAATTCGCAAGAAATTTTGCAAAGGAACGACAAGAAATCGTGGAAGAAGCTCGCAAGAACTTGGAATACGCGCAAACAAAACAGAAAGAGTACTACGATCGCAAACGTCGTCAAGTCGACTTCAAAGAAGGAGACTTAGTGCTGCTCGATACGAAGAACCTACCGCTAAAGACAGTTAACAAGGATACAGAGCTAAAGAAAGCAAAACTAGCGGCTAAGAAGGTTGGACCTTTCGTGATCGAACGCATGATCAACGACAATGTCGCCAAGTTGATTCTTCCAAACTCCATGAAGAGACTCAACCCAACGTTCAACGTCGAACTCTTGTCGCACAACAAAACCAATGTGTCGGACTTTCCAAATCGTCCGATACCGAAAGCGGTTCCTCTCATTCTCAATGATGAAACTGAAGAACAACTATTCCTGGTAGAGAAGTTGTTGAAGAACCGCTCGAGACGCCGCAAGCGTCAATGGTTAGTTCAGTGGCATGGCATCCCTGAACACGAAGCAACCTGGGAAAACGAGAAAGACATCAAGCATGTTTCGCATTGGCAACAACTCCTTGAGGAATATCGGCGTCGCCAACGCGAACACAAGCAGGGGAGATGTCAGGCCGGGTGCGTGCAGGTCAGCACGCCCGGGCCAACTTCTTCCTGGCGTGCTGACCTGCACGCCAGCGGCCAAGTGCCACGGCCGCCGTGCGCCAGCCTGCCTTGTGAGGCCAGGAGCGCACGGCAGGCACTCGCCACTTGAGTGCCGAGCACTCATCGGCAACTCTTAGGAAAACAAAGGAAAAGGAAACGTTTTATATTTAGGTTTAGTATAGGCAAAGAAAAAGAAACTTACCCACCATGGAGAAGCCCAAGAAGCGCCTCCATGGCATGCATGTCGTAGCTAGCAAAGAGAACATCACAAACATAGTTCAGTTTCCAATTTACGTCGTCCCTCCACAGTATCCACACCAACGCTTACCTCGCCACCGCCGCCGCGCGTCCCGACACATGGGGCTTCCAAGTTGTACGAGATGTGGAAGGATGTCAACAACAAATACCTGAAGGCGATGGCTAAGTTCACCAAGTCGGGCGAGCACGGGGACGATTTTTTCGTACTGTGATGGAGCTCTTGCCACGTTTTACCTCCGAGAGTGCTTGAAGGTGAAGCATGACTTGACAAGCTTCGTAGATGGCGGCCTCTGCGGGGACGACCAGTTTGATTCACTCAAGCGAGGACGCAGCAGCGATAACAGCCAAAACAATCTCCACCAGGCTTCGTCGAAGAAGAAGAAAAGCGAGCTGGTTGAGTCAGTGAATGCGCTTGCTGCCAGTATTGCTCCTGTTGCTCCAAGCACGATGGACAAACTGATGAATATGCACAAGTTGATTCAACAAGTGGAGGCCCGGTTGTATGAGCTTGAACAGCAAGGACGGACGGATGGCTCGGTGCAAGGCAGCTTGGACATGTATCGCGCCAAGTTAGCTAAACTGGAAGCCGCCTTTTACGATGAACTGTAGGTGCTTGAGCTCGTTTGTCGTAGCTACTGCTAATCAATTAAACCTACGCCAACACACTACCTCTTTCATTTGCAGCGCGGCGGATATTGTAGGCAGGACGGAGAATATTCAGTCCTCGCAGCTTTGACACGTATGCACTGCGCAGCAACTCCGACTCCGACGTCTGTTCTGGATACACTTGAGAGGAAGCATACATCGGTCGATACGTCGAGATGTCCTCGATTCCCACCGTCATGTCCGTCTCATCGGCAGTGGTTCTTGCGGCGAGTGCAGCAGCCATGTCGTCATCGTCGTCGACATCACCACCACCGTCTTGCTCCAGCCGCTCATCGATACAGAAGTTGTGCAGAATACACGCAACATGAACAACCTTCTTCACATGCTTTACTCCAACCCGAAGAGGAGACTTAAAAATTCGCCACTTGTTAACGAGCAGGCCAAAGGCCATCTCCACCCGGATCCGTAGCTGGCTCAAATGAAAATTGAAGCTGTCACGATATCGGTTATTTGTCTGTGGTCTTGTAAATGGCGTGAGAAGCTTGTTGCTGTTGGAATAAGCGTTGTCTCCGGCAAGGAACAGTCCAATAGGAAACGTTTGTACAGTGCGAGAGAGTTCCCACCGCAAAATGCCAACGAATCGCCCATGCCACCAGGCGAGGCGCTGGTCACGGCAATGAAACGACTCCGATGATCCACACACGCCTGCACATTGACGCCATAGGGCTGATAATGCCCCGAGAAAAACGTCATCACACGATTGACCTCTCCTCTCCTGGGCACTTGGATACTGCACAGCCAGCCGTCGATAGCACCCACACAGCCCGTTAAAACGCGGTTATTATTGAGGCGGGCGAACGCTCAAACTGCCTGGCGCTGCTCGAACTTGGTGGTAGGGAATGTTAACTGCAGTTCATCGTGGTTTTCAATCGCAGTCATGACTTGATGAATACAGCCGTAGAACCCGGATTTGCTTGCCCCTGAAAGTGATCGAACAGGATGGAAGGAATATCCTGCAAGCCAAGAAATAAACATTTGCAGCTTGTTGACCGGTGTAAGAGGTTTGTCACCTCTGGTCCGCCGACGCGATTGCGCCTCGTCGACGCGAATACTCGGCGCCAACAAGCGCAGCAGCTTTTCAAATGCCCGGAATGACATCCTGTAGTATTGTGTGAATTGGCCTTCGTTTAGCAGCAACTGCGAGTGGTGGCGCCAGTTAAGGCGCTGCCGGTGCAAGCACGGACGTCGTTCGTCAACGCCATCATCATCTGCCAGAAGCAGCACACACACCAGCACCACAGCAATCACAACAGCAGCTTTTCTCTCCATCACGTGACGCCTTCGCAAGTTGAGGAGGGGGATCTGAAAACTACGTTATATTTTACAGCGTGGCGCGTGGCGCAGCCATTTGCCATGGCACTTCTTGGCGTCATGCATGGCACCTGCACGGCACGAGAACCCCTAAACCACAGCTGTGAACGACCAATCAGATGTGAGACGGCACCAATTTCGTGCCATGGCGCGCGGTCAAGACCAGGCCTTAGTTTATCTTGTGTTCACTCTTGCCAACTCTATGCTGACTGCTGACTGGACAAGAGTTTCCTAAGTCGTGTGCTAGCTCTACCGACTTCCCTTTGTCATGGGGAGGTGATATCGACAGCGGGGCTCCTGCTATTGACAGCGGGCCTGTACTTTCCCTGTGACACGGAACAGCCTTCACTTCCAAAAGTTGTAGCTACAGTGCGAGTTAATGTGAATCAAGGCGATGCTCTGGTGGCCAGTCATTGTACTCCGATTTAGCCCGCTTCTCATTTTAGGTTCTACCATGCAACGTTTGTTGCCGCTGCCGCTGCCGTGGTCTCATTGCACTGACGCCTGTACATCGCGATTGCAGAGTTTAGTCGCTCAGACAAATTCCAGACTGCATACGACGCTTTCAGTGTCTTGGGTACCACCAGCCACGATTTCTCAAGACGTCACTCAACCGTTCCAACGGTCGGTACCAGCGCTACCTCCACGGGGAGGATCTACGGAAAGTGAATGTCACCAAATAACTCAACTGGCAGAGGAGTTTGTTTACAGGACGGCACCAAATCTTCGGCCCAACCGTAGTGGCGGCAGCTCGGTGACCTGGGTGCTACCTTGCTTAGACGAACAAGCCTTCGAATCACCTGAACTGGCCCAACGTGCAATTAATGGGTCTGCTCAGCACCATGGCTACGCCGTTGTATACAAAGGCACTAACTACAATCACAAGAAGCAGCGGACGCTCATTAGATATGGATGTGATCGTCATGGGCAACGGCGAAAATACGAACTACTGAATCAACGACCAAATGCAAGTATTTGAAAGTGTAATTGTCGCATGGAAGTCTGCGTTGTTCGGAGGGTTTGTGGTAGCAAAACTATCTGAGAAATTCAGCACCGCGGACATGGATTTAATCATAATCACCCTCCATCTACGCACCCTTCCTCACATCCTATTTTTCGACGTTCTAGTCGCACTACAAACGTGAACATAGCCATAAAGGTTGACAGCGAGACAGGAACAAGTGCCAAGCAGACAATTGCCCGACTTTTAGTGAAGAATCCAAGTTTGTGTATCGCTCCCCGGGATATCTACAATGAACGAGGGCGTGCCGAACTGCAAGAACTGGGAGGGAGGAGTCGCATTGAGTTCTTAATGAACAAGCTCCGTACTGGTCCATTTCCGTGGCACTTAAGCAAGACGCGGAGAATCGTTTGTCACATTTATTTTTGCTCACACCGAGGCCATCAAGATATATTCTTACAATTACGACGTGATTTTGCTTGACTGTACGTATCGTACAAATCGCTTCAATATGCCCCTACTTAATATTGTTGGAGTCACGGGGATGAATACCACGGTTCACATTGCACAAGCGTTTCTTAGTTGCGAAAAACTTTCAGATTATCAGTGGGCTTTATCATGTCTGCGTCAATTGCAAGAAGATAACAAAACTCTGCTCCCGCAAGTGTTTTTGTAGATAGAGATCTGGCGCTACAAAACACTATGGAGGTTAACTTTCGAGAAATTCCTGTCCTTCTGTGTCTGTAGCATGTTATGAAAGGTGTGCAAGCGTATGCTAGGCGCCATTCATTCCCAAAAATGGAGGACCCGTTAACATCAATTGCGCACGATTCGGAGAGCCATCGCCAATTCGTCCAGGCATTTCTACGAGTGGTAAACGCAACTACTGAAGAAGATTACACTTTTTGGCGCCAAGAACTATATTTCTATACCCCAGTTGAAGCAGCATACATCGAGAAGACCTGGCTGGACATTTGGAGCCGATGAATTGTTCGTTATTGGACAAACAACATTGTACATTTTGGTATGGACGCTACTTTCCGGGTTGAGGGCTACCATGCTACACTTAAATCTTGGTTGGGGTCTTCAACAGGGGATTTGCTGACAATCCATACTAGGATTGAACATTGGTGACGGCAATCGATAGCAAAACACTATTCGCTTGTCTCTGATGCGAAAGTGTTTGTTCCAGCTAGCCTCCGAGGCAATTATTTCGCCGCCGTCGTCAAGATTATTCTCAAGTTTGCTCTTTTCAGGTTTTTGGCATTATACGAGAAAGAAGAGCTGTTATTGAGACCATGTTCTGGTACGTTTACACGCACACAAGGCATTACGTGCACACATTTGCTTCGCTACAGAGCAAGAACTGGTAAGGGGTTGTATCCAGAAGATTTCCATGCTCATTGGTGGATCGATAGGTCTCAAGCGCCTGAAACACTGCCAGCCAGGATTTTGGAACCACGAACAATTTCTGATCATCGGGCAGAACGAGCACTCGTCAGAAAGCGCTCTCGACACATCAGCGGCACTGGCCCTCAAGGGACAAGACGAATTTCATCAGGCTTCGAGTTATAACGTGCACAACGTAAATCAACAGGTAGCTTTTCCAGTAATATCGCAACCACTGTGTTGCCATTTAAAGCTGCGCACCAACGATACCGATTGTGCAAATCACTGTAAGACGTATTAACCGGCACCGATCGAGTTATAGTGCATCACCTTGATTCACATTAACTCGCACTGACTCACAATAGTTCGCGCTTCTCGCAAGTGATTTGACAAAATTCGTACTTCCTTCTCGAACCGTTCATTTGCTTTCTTGTAGTGGGGATGAGAGATGAAGAAGAGGTCGCAGCTCTCAGGCATGCTGCTAGCATGACCATTGCTGAGAAGAAGGAGTGCGTTAGAACATGGCTCGCCCATCCTGAGTGGAGCTCAAATCGCGCTGCCCGGAAGCTCAGGGCCCCCAAATCGACTATTATCGGTTGGAGGAAGCAGTACAAAGATAACCTAGGTACCCCCGCTGAAGATGATAATCGCAAGCGTCGTCGCGGAGGGGACGAGTGGGCAGACGGGCCCCTACGAAGAGCGAGTACTGAGTTACTTCGATACCTGCTTGCGAGATGATGGAGCGTGCGAACTGAACGACCTGCTTTCATACTGTCAAAACATCGACGAGTTCGCCAAAAGAACATTAAAACGCAAAAATCATGGGTAAGCCGGTTTATTAAGTACTGGTCTACTCACCGAAGCAGTACTACAAGTACTGTAGGAAATGGTGTCCTGGGCGGTCTCGTAGGCGGCGAAGTGGGTCTTGAAAGCGGCGTCACTACGGTTACTGAAGTTGGCGTACGGGTCGTAAAATCTCGCTTTTTGTCGAGGACTTCAATAGTTTGCTCTCAGGCAAAGCTGTGACAGCATCAACAATCGACTATTTTATTCTGCAGTACATACCCAGCGTTTACGGCCTTGTAATGGCTTGCCCAACTACGGTGTACAGCGCTATTGAGTCTGAATCTTTGGTAAAGAGAAATTTTGAAAAAGGAGGGTGGTAAATAGCATCGACGATATGGTGAAGTGGTCGTCGTTTAAGTATTTACTACTCCCTATCAGCGGCAGAAACCACTGGAGTCTCATGGTGGTTGAACACGCGGCACAGCTTGGTGTGCCAAAGTCGCATCACGTCAAATCCTTGCGAAAAGCCCACGATCCCATTTACGCCTTCGAAACGCTGATTTGGTTCTTGGACCAACACCGATCAAGAACAGAGAGCCCCCTACCGGTGGCGGGGTGGAGGACCTTCGTTTACGACACTTGGCCACAACAAGTGAATAACGTCGACCGCGGGATTTATATGCTGCAGTTCCTGGACAAGACATTCAAACGCATAACACAACAAAAACCGGAGTCACTTGAAGGTTATATGAAGGAGTGGACATCGGGAACTTTTAACATCGCGAAATCAGACGACCATCGAATTCGTCAACGCAGACGTGTAAGTGATGACATTGCAGCGCAGAAAAAAAGAACGAAGTCGCTACAACAAACTAAATAAAAGTTATACGGCTTGTCGAAATGAAATACTTGTTGTATGCACCACGAACCTTTGAAATCTGCGGACTGCAAAATGAGGCGTCTCGCAAAGCCATGGCTTGCCCACATTGTTCTCGGAGCACCGCTCTCGTAATTAGCTACCTGGACTGCTACTGCTCATCGCACCAGGCAAGCAGAACGAACTGTCGGCCATGGACTCGTTGTAAGAGATTTAACTCTATGAGGTCAAAGGGGCGCTTGCGAACAAGTTAGACGCCACAAAACTGCGTCACAAATTTGTTGGCGTCATCTGGACGGGTGTGGACACGGTCTTCAGCACATATCAATCGGGGCGGCGACTCTGTGCTTGACTGCGGGAGGGGCTCGTGCTACAGATAATACAGCGCGCTGCCGACTCCTGTTCGAATTGTGGTCCACACGTATCAACAAATCGTAACTGCAGCCCGTCTCTTGATGACAAAAACATGAAACAATCGTTGGTCGCGTGGCTTTTCTTTGGATCATTTATGCACGAAATCACTTATCTTTTAATGGGCCCGCTGTCAATAGCAGGAGCCCCGCTGTCGATATCACCTCCCTTTGCCATGGCATACACCTGATGTGACGTGCAGAGACCAGAAATTCGGTGTCCCGGCTAAATGGAGTTGTGAGTGCTCGTGGCGCACAAATAATGAAAAGGCAAACAAAGCGTAAAACGCTGCTATATTCTCTAGTCATGCAATGCCACAGCTCGAAAAACATCATCGAAATCTTCATCCAAACTAAATTCTCCTAGCACCTCGTCGACTTGTTTCGTTCGCTTGGCTTTTCCACAATATCTGCTGCATCCTCCACTTCAACCACTGCGCCCAACTGTTCACCACCCCAGTCATGTAGCAGATCGCATTTTTGAAGCCGCCGACTACGGTTTCCGATGTAGTCTTCATCCACGCATCGTTGACCCAGCTGCGATCTGGGGGCTGCAACTTGAAAGGGACACCTGGTGTACGGGCTTGTAGTTGCACTCGTAGGTCATGAATCCAAAGATTTCGCAGTCGTGTATTGAGCGGGCCGTTCCAAGTGGCGTCGGTCGGCCGACACACTGACGTAGCGTTTGGTGGGACCTTCATCAGCGTGACGTCAATTGCTTCAGCATACTTGGTGGCTTCCTTGGACCAGTGTCCACAAAAGTCATCGGGTAACAGCAGCACCGGCTCACGCGGCTGTGGGCGGTCAGCAAAATAAAACGATAGCCACTGAATAGTCAGATAGCTATTCCACCAGCCTAAATCATTAGACTATGTTAGAATTATTTGAGAAAATATTAGCTTCGTCAAAACTTACCTTTTGCGTTTGCGTACACCTGCTTACCGAAGTCAATTTGCGCAGGCGAAGCATCTTTTCGCCACATATTGGTGCTGAATCCGTGGCGTGCCTCGTGGCTCTCTCCGCGCCGTTCCTCCACCGAAGTAGGGCGCACCTTAAAAACGACGAACGGCGCGTAATTTTTCCCAGTCGAATCACCAAGGAGCATGACCGTGGCGCGGTCTTTCGACTTGCCGCCGCACCGCACCCAAACGGTTTTGATACCCGTCCTGTGCAGTGTTTTTAGGGAGATATTCGAAGCAAGCAGCTAGTTAAGAGTACATGAACACGAACTTTAGTCCACTAGTTACGAATCGAATTACAAATAAAATGAAAATCGTACCAGTCTGATCAGCATTGAATACGCGCGTTGCCCCAATCTCCTGGGCTTTTTCCTTGACCGCTTTTGCGAAGTCCTCAGCAATTTTCGCGGGTTCTGGGGTCGAATGTGGCCTTGTCTTGTCTTGCACCGAAGTGAAATGCGGTGGCGCAACTTGAAGCGCTTTTGCCAGCTCCACGAAGCTTTAAAAACTTTTAATTCGAGGCCTTTGCAACTTCAAGGGCCTGGATGCTCAGCATTGTCGGGGTAACTGGAACGCCTTCTTCACGCATTCCATTTACCCATTTAACTAATGACAGCTCTTCATCACCAGATAGCGCGGTTCCCAGACCCATTTTGCGCGTCTTCCTCTTTGCTGCACCACCTGGCTGGCTGCGGAGCGCTGCGATCTTGCGACGCTTTTGACCCCATGACAAGATTAGCGTTCTGCGACTGTGATACTTTGAGTCTGCTAGCTTAGGGTAAAAAGAGTGATAGTACGCCTGATGTCCCCAAACTCTTTGAGGTGGTCCAAAACACGAAGTTTCTCGTCAGCGGGATACGATTCTGTCTGGTTCATCGGTTCTTGTCGACCTTGGACGCCAGGCAGGCGAGGTCGTCCTTTTGGTCGTCTCTTCTGCGGTTCTGCCATGCGAATGACAGATTAACAGCTGGATGGCTGGGAGCGCCTGCAGTGTGCTGCATGCGATGACAAAGGATGCACGGTGTTTCTTCCCGCAGGCACCTTTATGGCTCCTGATTGGCCAGATCGGTGGTGCATGCCTTCGCAAATAGTATGCCATGACAAAGGGGAGTCGGTAGTGTAATATATATCAATACTGTCAACCCTGTCCTAATTAGTCCCTGTACTAGAGCAATTAAGAGAGATTTTGAATCCTGAGTCTGAATCCAAAAACTACAATAAAAAGTGTGCGCGAACTTAGCGCAGCGGCGCCAGGCGCGCCTGCGACATTTTGAACTGCAAAACCCCAAATTGTTGCAGTGAAACGTACGGAATCGATTAATTCATTTTGGCGTAAAATGCAGCCGGAAAGGCTGATAAAGGAGCATCACCGCAGCGCGTAACATGGGTTAAGATGGGCACTTCAATGCGGAAAGAGCTTGGATACCGCACTCGGGGCCACCGCACTCAAGCACGGAATCTCTCAAGGACCAAGACCGTGCTTTATTTGGGCCCCGCCACGAGCACACTGGGCGCTTCTGCTGCGTGGTCTCATCGTCACAGTGTGTCATCACGCGAGCAGCCTATAATATGGCCAGCAGACTCGACCAATTTAGCCGTATGCTCCGGAGATCCTCGTCCGAGGATGAAGGAGCTCAAGAAAGCAAGTCCGAGAATGAAGGAGCTCACGAAAGCAAGTCCGAGGACTTTAGCTGTGGATATGCACTGGTTTCGCGACCCCGGACTGCAGCTTCAGCGTTCGTCCCCCACACACTCCTCAGCAGTCTGGTCTCAGAGGAAGACTCCCTTTCATACCGCCTGGTGAGAAGCAAAACTTGCCCGCGTCTTTGCCGCGAATGACGCGGTTGTTGCCTCTCCACTGAAGCGCCATCACGACTGCTCTGAGCGAGGTAAAGCGTCGAAGCAGGTATTTCATCACGCGGGCAGCATATTGCTCCCTGTCGGCAGGAAGCATGTCCACGGTGATGTCTTGTATGTCGACGTCTCGCATCGCCCTGGTCTGCCTTGGTGTGTCAAAGCACAAAATACAGAGTGATTGTAGGACAACGAATTCAAGACTCAGTTCGCTCTTATGATGCTTGCGTTTTGAGCTGCAATTTGGCTGCGAACCTTGAGTCCCTCGGGAAAAGTCACCGTCAGTGCATAGCCGCGAGGAAGGTTCGATTCAAAACAGCCTGCAACCTCAGGACTCAATTCTCTCTTAATTGCTTCATTGGCTAATATCTTGCGGTACTTAATCACATCTCGGTCTACCAACTTGGTAGTCAGCGTTTTCTACAGAGCTGAACTAATACTTGTCAAACTTGAAATTTAATACCAAATTTCAGCTTGGTAATGACTACTCCACCGAGGAAAAGAAGCCTCGGATGGATGTCTGCTGCAGTGCTGCTTCTCGCTCAGCTCGCAATTCCTGTCGTGCACGCCACTGAAGCGTGCGGAGCCCCTCCATCGTCTTCCGTTCCACGTCTGGGTGCTCAACCAGCATAAGATCACCGACCGTATCGCGTCAACTCTATCAGCCTTCGATAGGGATGCTAGAGGGTCAATCGCCTCGTCAGGCTCTTCTGTATCGTCATCATCAACATGCTGCGCCGATGCAGCGAGTGCAGCATCGCACAACCCGTTAAGAAGGTCATCCGCGGACAGCATCTCCATCTCGGTGTTCTCCTCGGCCGGGTTGCAGACAAAGAGTCGATATCCATGGGATCTCGGATCTGCAGTGCTCGCATCTGAGTCATGAGTGTCGTATTCAACATTTTCTCATCTTCTTGTTGCAAGCGGCGAGACGATGAGCGCCCGGCGATAAGCCCCGTGTGGTGGAAGCAGTTTAGAACGACAACCGGTGGCACCTCGCACCAGCAAGCCTTGAGCCAACGCATGGCTGTTAGTTGGTCGACAGCATAGATGTCAGACGTTGCACCAGCTTCGTCCATGTCAAGAGCTTGCTGCAGTTGCCGACAGCGATAGCGACGCTTGACCGACGAAATAATCCCAGCGTCCATAGGTTGCAAGCGCGCGGTGGTGTTTGGGGGCAAGAAGACGACAGTCACCGCTCGAAGTGTCATGCTACCAGTGGTATGCGACGACGCGTTGTCTAGCAGAAGGACAATTCTTCGTCCCTGCTGCTCCATATTCATGTCCAGTTGATGCAGCCACTCAATAAAAAGCACGCTTGTCATCCATGCTTTCTTATTACTGAGGTAATAAAAGCCGAGTTCCGCACCACTTTTCTTCTTGAAGCAGCGTGGTTTGACCGTGTGATCGATGATGAAGGGGTCGCGCATATCGCTGCCGACTGCATTACACGTGAGAGCGACAGTAACACGAATTTTGCTCTTCTTCGCACCTGAAATCTGACGGCTGACGATGGTTTTATCAGGCGCTAACTTGTAGAACATGCCAGTCTCATCCATGTTGTAGATATCTGCAAGCCGGTAGCCGTGCAGACGGCGCTTGAGATTTTCTATTTGAGCTGGAAGACCTGCTTCATCAACAGCTCCCCTTCCCCGTGCATCTTGAGGCTTTTGAAGCCATGCCGTGCTTGTAAGGACTGAAGCCATCCATTGGAATAACGCAAGCGGAGGTCTTGAGGGTTTCAAGGAGCTCCTCCAGCCGCCGCGCCTTGACCTTCAAGAGATCACCGCTCAAACTGATTCGCCTGATTTGGCACTGATGTACCCAATTGGCAAGGGCATCGTCGACTGCTGTATGAGCCACAGTTGCGCTTCGCCGCCGCTGAAGCTCGGCATCTGTCGCCTGAAGGAACTTGCTGCGCCTCTTCATGATGTTGTAGATGGTGCCTTGGGTAGGAGCCTATACTAGCGCCAGTTCCCGCAGGGCTTTTTGCGCGAGATCCCGCTGGGTGAGGGTCGGGTGAGAGGACTGCCACTCGCAGATCCGTTTCTTCTGCTGGAAGGTGAGATTACCGGCGTGCTTGGCCTGCCGAGGCATCGCTGGAGTAGCTGCGAATACGGGAAATGAGGGAAATGCTTGGGGAAGAGCTGCGTAGCGCTCGAATGAGTGGTGTCTGTGGGTTTCCTTTGCTCTCTAATCAAACCACTGTACTTAATCAAATATCTGGCAACGGGTAGTACTAATTAGGACACGTTTGACAGTACTCTTTGCTAATATAACTTGCAGGACGTGGTAGAGGTGGCTCACTTACGAACTTTAGCTCTGCGAGCTTCTGAGCCACCTCACAAGCCACGGTCCTGTCGGTCACTTTGCCCGGCACTCACGTATTTTCACGCATTTCCCTTCAGAAACCATGGAAGTGAATAATTCTCTATCATAGGACTCGATCTGTGCCAGCGCTTCGTCGCTGTGTATCGCCATTAACTGGCTGTGCAACCTCATCGTCGGCGTATCGTACCCGTACGTGTCGGACGCGCTGAACGACTACGCTTACGTGCCGTTTGTGGTGCTTCTGGCGCTGTTCTACCTGCTGGCTCTGAAGCTGGTGCCGGAGACGTCGAGCAAGTCTGCTGAGGAGATTCAAGCTGAGTACGACTCGCGTAGCGGTAAGTAGGACCTGAGGAAGACTTGGTTGGACGTTTCTTCGCGGTTGATATTGCGCATAATTCATGCTCGAGTGTGGATACCGGTAGCGTCTCTTTCATATTTCGGTTTGAACGCCGCTGGATCAACGGTAGAATTTTATCGGGTCAATTACGGTCGGGGTCAGGTTGATGGTCAGTTTTTTCAGATATTATCAGATTCAGAATCTGAGATAGTTTGCAAAAACTAAGACCCCGACCCTGGTCCCGACCACAGAAATACGAAACATCGAGTAGGGGACAACAACTAAACTTTACGGATTTATCTCAAGTGACTTCTGTATACACTGGAAGTAGCAGCCACCAATAAAACTCAGATAGCATACAAAATTTAGAAGATAGTGGCGCACTGAGTGTGTGTCAGCAATTCTAAGCATTTGGTTCGGGTTCAAACCCCGTCAGGTCCTATTCTTCACGTAAGGTTCGTCGCCCATTCGTCCGCCGATGTCCGCCCGTGCACCCATTCCGTCAGACCACTCTAACCAAGGTGGCAGTTCGTGGTGACAGGTCAAAGGTAAGGTACATGGGAATGATGTGGTAATAGAGGGACGCGAGCAAGCTTTATGAAGGTCGTGGATCGTGACCTGGGCGCAGAGGAATTTAGGAGCACTAGAATGGGGACGAAAGCAATGAGGAGAACGGGACACTTAGCTGGGAAGAGTGTAGAAGGCTGGTGTATTGTAGCTGGAGGAGGAAAAACCAAGAGTGAGGACTCGGAGGAGCGAAGCGGGGTGAATTCCACCCGCTGAAGCTCTCCTGTCCAATGCCTATACTAAGCCTTGTGAATAAGGAGCTGCGCACAAGAGCGTGGGCGATTCGTAACCTCAACAAGCTTTTGCTCTTGACCAATGTACATGATACATGTACTTTCTTTCGCTGATTACCATGTGACGAGGCTGACAGTTCAACTTCGCAGCCAAGTCAAGGAACCGATCACCGAAATTATGGTGGTTCAAAACTTAAAATAGCTTTAATTGACTTTCGCTCGCTCACTCACTCACTCACTCACCCACTCACTTAATAGTGTACATGATAAGTTTGAGTTTCAACTTGCTTTTTTTTATTAGATCCTAGACATTCAAAAGCCCCCGGCACAAAACTAAGATCTAACCATATCTTTCGTAAATGAAACTATACAATGCAAACTTGAAGTGGTGACTTACAACGAAAAGTCGGATGGAGTGTAGTACGTTCCATGGGCAGGTGCTCGAGCTCGTCCGCGTGCAACATCCTCCAGCAGCGTCACGTAGTGATGTGCATGGCGTTCAATTACTCCAATGAAAGTCGGCAGATTTGGGTTCTGTGTCGTGAATTCGTCATTCAGCTCTCAGTTATATCGCTCCAACGGGTTGTTCGTCCTGTTGACGATACGACGGTCAATTCCGCGGACATTCTACAGCTCAGGCGTAAACATCTCCAACCACGTGCGTTGAAAGTATGACCAGAACGCTGCCAACTTGTCCCCACTATAGGTGACGCCACTGTCCGACGTCACAGCTTTTATCTTCGCCGTCACGCAGTCAATGCCCCGAGGGTCAATCTGCTCGCGCAGCAGTACAGCAAGTGTATCGAGAACTCCACGGCCCATAGCCACTGAAACTTCATCAGTCGGAATATGCAACTTCAACATCCTACGTCGGATGGCCTGTTTGAAGTGGAACAGGCAGCCAATTATCGTGGTGTTGGGAAACTGGTCACGGATAGCGTTGATCAGCCCTTGCTCAAAGTCACACGAGATTGTTGATGGCTCCATGTTCATGCCATTGGCCACTTGCACGCAGTGGAAGATGTGCCAGTAAGACCACTCTGTTTTGCTAGTCGAGAGCACATACATCACCGGAACGTAGCAATTGGACCCTCGGTCGTGAACCATGACGATGACGCACTGGTAAAACGGGGCAGGCACGCAGTGAAATGTGCCGTCCACGAACAGTGAAACGTTGCTGTAAGTGAGCAAGCGAATCAAAGCTTGGTGACCCCAATTCAAAATCCTTTCGGTCTTCTCGTCACCGGCGTATGATAGGTGGAATTGAAAGATCTTCGATCCATCACGAGTTCGAGAAAGCGGTGGCATTTCCACCTGGCCATAGATTGCCGATCCAAAGTGACGGTTTCTGACGCGATACACACTGCTGATTACTTGCTCCCTTGTTAATTCCCTCATCAAGACATTGGCAGTAAATTCTTCACGAATTTGATCCCAGATTGCTGATGGAGTCACTGTCATTCGTTGTATGGCTAACGTGTCGACCTCGGCTGCCATCTCTCGGCTCATGTCTCTTTGCGTGGATAAACTTGACATTGGCGTTCCTCCTTGTTGGCTGCCATCTCCATCCTCGCTTGAATTGTCCGAGACGACGATCACCTCAACTGCTGCTTCACATGTATGTGGCAAGCCCTTCTCGAACAATACCCCCGAGGTCATCACATCAAGCTTCGCCTTGCATCCCCGCCGGTAATAGCTGCATCTGTACGTTGTCTTGAGATTCGATGCGTAGGCCTTTGCCAAACGGAAACTGTTGTAGTGTATAGTTGTTCTATACGGATTGATGTCGTCAATGTCACTCATGACAAGTGCAGGCAAAATGACGAATGAACTCATTCCCGTCAACCTCTCTATGAGCAAAGGCTCTTCGTTTTCTATACCTTTGAGAAATGCCACAAAGCAGCACGAAAGACATGGTTTTGAGCAACTTGTGGTATGCGAAAAGCAGTGACTAACTCGATGTTTTACCCACTATTTCAGGCTTTTTACTGTCCTCGCCATAAGAATTACATCCGTTTTAGTTGCCTGCCACCCATGTATCCGGCTATACCGAAGTATTCACGTTGGGAATATTTTTCAGGTCATACTTGCGGTCGGATTTGCCAAGTAAATTACCTAAGTAAAACCTCAGACCCATCGACCAGACCCCGACCGAAATTGACCCGAAAAATAGGTAACCGGATCAACGCTGCCAACAGGAGGCGCAAGCAGCCTCCAGCGATACGATTATAGCACGTTAAGGAGGGTCACGTACAGACCCAGCAGCTTCGAAACCCCATCCATCCGTGCAAAAGGAATGTTGAATACTACTACTGGTACCTATTGGTATGGATATGTACACATTGTAATAATGAAAAAAATACCATGTTTATTTGATGGTACAAGCAACAGGAAGTGCCTCCCATGGGTACCTACACCACCAGCTCACATTTACTGCTCGCGCTTGGAGTCGTACTCGGCCTGGATCTCCTCAGCAGACTTGCCCGACGTCTCCGGCACCAGCTTCAGAGCCAGCAGGTAGAACAGCGCCAGAAGCACCACGAACGGCACGTAAGCGTAGTCGTTCAGAGCGTCCGACACGTACGGGTACGACACACCCACGATGAGGTTGCACAGCCAGTTAATGCCGATGCAGAGCGACGAAGCGCTGGCACGGATCGAGTCCGGGAAGATGTCGGCGGTCATGACCCACACGAGCGGGCCCAGCGTCACGCCGAACACGATCACGTACAGCGCCGTGAACACGATCGACAGAGCCGACACGTCCACGATGAAGGCTACCGTCATACCGATAGACATGACCACCATGCCAGACAGACCCCACAGGATCATGTTGCGGGCACCAAAGCGGTTGGCCAGCACGCCCGTGAAGAAGGCCGGGAAGATGTTGATGAAGTCGATGATGAGCGTGCCGACGCGCGAGTCCGAGATACCGGCATCCGAGAAGATGCTGCCGGAGTAGTAGAACACGGCGTTGATACCCGAGAGCTGCTGCGCGCACGACAAAAGGATGCCGCCCAGAAGCTGCATGCGGTAGCGCGGCGCGAACATGGACTCGGTCTTGGGGGTCGAGTCGATCAGACCCTCCTCGGCACTCGTCTTGTTGACCTCGAGCCACGACAGAGCCGTCTGCACGTGCTCCTCGCCGTACAGACGAGCGATCACCTCCTTGGCCTCCTCGGTGCGGCCCTTGGTCAGCAGCCACGCAGGACTCTCAATGCACATCGACGGCGCCAGCAGCAGGTACACGACAGCCAGCACAACCGGGAACGCAGCCAGGTAGCGCCAGCCGCTGCTCGTGTTGGCGAAGAAGAAGCAGATCGCCGGCACTAAGATGCCGATGGTCGTGAAGATCTGCAGACCCAGACCGAGAGTATTGCGCATGTGCGGCGGAGACAGCTCGTTCACGTAGCCGCCGATCGTGGCCGTGGCCGTACCGGACGAGATACCGGCGATGAGACGGCCCAGCGCGAACAGCCAGACGTTCGACACGGACGCCTGCACCACGCCGCCCACGATCATGAAGACGCAGTTGCCCATCAGAGCTTTCTTGCGGCCGAACTTGTCGCTGAAGTGGCCGCAGCACAGCGAGCCCACCATGGCGCCGAAGATCCACGCGTTCACGGCGAACGTCCACTCGAGCTTCGAGTGGCCCGGGAACATGAGGCACGTGTCCTCGGCCACGGGGCGCGCATTGCACTCGTCCGTGTCGTTGTACTGCGACAGGTTCATCTGCGAGGTGGACCAACCGCTCTGGAAGGGCTGCATCCAGGACAGGAAGGCGCTGGTGTAGAGGATGGCCTTGGGCTTGATGAGTCGAGCCGCGGCCTTGTTGGCCTCGTCGAAGGCGGTGGCGTTGGTCGCCTTGGGGGTAGTGGCCTCAGTGTAGTCAGCCATAGTAGCTTGACTCGGTTGACTTGTCGACTTGCGAGGAACTTGGTCAATTGGAAAGTGAGGGCTGCAATCTTGCTTGCCATGGGATCGACGCCGCCGCCGCGATTGTCCTCTGCGGGGCCTACGAACGACACTGCGCAATGGATCGGGCAGCTTGAACTTTGGGGCAACTGCACGCGCTCTGGATGCGACTTAGGATTCAAGTGCGGCACAACAAGTCGGCTAGCTGAATCAATGCGATGGTAAGGGCATTGCAGCCCCGTGTCTTGCGTGTGGTAACCCGTCGCTGATCCTGTCCGATTTGGCTAGAGACCTCTCCATGCAGAGAAATGCAAGCAACTTCAGAAACCATCGGCTGTTTGCATCCGTCCAACGCCGTGGACTTGGCGAAAGTATGCCCCCAGGGCTGCTTGGAGAGAGGGAACACGATCTCTGCGCGCATGAGATCAAGTGGGAACCAGTTCCAAGTCGCCTACAGAGACGGGAGCTCAGTTAACGAAGACTAAAATCACGTGTGGCGAATGAGAATACACAGACCCAATTCTGGTTAGTTTTCGACAGCAAACGCGGTTGGAAACCGTTCAACTAACGATTGCTGTGATATCCTTTGGAATAATTCTGTCTTACACACCAGTAGAGGCTCGAACGAGCGCCCAGTGAGAACACTTTACGTTACTCAGCGCGGCGATGAACTAATTTCTTTGTATCGTTCCCGAAATCTCGTGGCAATTCCGAATTGATGGCGGGATTTACTTCAAGTACGATGCCGGACTCGTTCAAGAAGGAGCAAAAGGAAACTGCGTTGGCGGGGCTTCTGGTTCCCGCCAACGTGATGCACGAGGATACTTTTGGCATCGCCGGCGGCTGTTAACTCCGCGACTGCCACGAGGCCTGAGTTGAGTCAGCTCCCACTGCGGACCTTGGTCGTGGTGGCAGTTAGGTGGATAGGGAATTCTTACGTGCAATATAATACAAGTAGCAACGAAACCGCATTGTGTCACCATCGTGCTCAGGTGAACGCGGCTAGAGCCTTCGTAGCAGAAGGAGACAATTTAAAGCAATCTACCGTGGCTCCCTGGGTGATTGACAATGCCCCACGGTCTCCAAATACAACACCGGCCTCCCCAAACAACGCCCGCAAGTTTCTGTTAACCTCGTCATCCTGCTCGCCGTGGTAGACCGGCAGCTCTCTCGCCCCGGTGGATCTTTCACAGAGGGCAGAGCTGTGTCTGCGCCCAGTTTCTCGTGCCTGTAGCCTCAGAAGGGTAGGTCACGTCTCGCGAGTTGGCGCGGCACCAACGCCACGCGAGTCGTCTTACGTAGAAGACAGAGATTGTCCCCAGCGGGAGGTTCAATGTGCTCACCCGCCAAGAGCGTTCGATTTACCACGCATGACCTGCCTCTCCGCACATGTATTGGCATGCAATGGTCCGAACGCTGTGCACGTAGCTCTCTGGTGGGGATTTGGGCGAAAACTTATCCAGGAATCAAGGGGAAATGCGATACATAGGCTTTGGAGAGATCTGCGTGCTCTACGAGGCCGGCTGCCCTCCCAAGCAAGCGAACCCTCGATGTTAAGTCAACTTGATCTTCACGACTAAAAGATAAGCATTTTGATCCCGATTAACGGTATGCATGGACCATGGGCCTTGAGGTGACGACCGACCGCAGTTGGAAGAGCCGTGGTCAGTGCTCCCAAGTTGGCGTGTTGCGCTTAGTACAACAACCAAGACTGGCACGTGTTGCCTGTTGAGCGCGAGGCAGACCCAGGTCGACTATTGCATCGACTCCTGAAGATAAAGAACGGACCCTTCCAACCAAGTAGAGCAGCGACCACATTTGGTTGACCCCACTCAAAGAGGCAGCGCACTGCTCAGCAGCGTTCCAACCCCATACATGTGTGTTCATGCTGTAGCGCATTGGTAGTACATAGTACACTGCGCTGGAAGATCGTAGCGCTTGATACAGGTCTGCTGCGCGCCAGCCATTTTATGGAGACACTCGTAAAAGAATTGCTTGGTCTGCAGCACCACCTTGCGCTTTTATTCGACCGCAAGCCAACTTCAAGCTCCTGTACAACACGACCTGCGGATCAAAAACGTCACATTGCACTGCTAATCGGGCGAGATAACATGCGGCAGCTCCGGAGACGCAGGGTACAAGAGCTGCAGGCACGAGGCACGAAGCAACAGCCTCGGGGATCAATCAAGTGAGCCCGTACTATGCGAGGGGGGCTTCGCTGCTCGAAGGTTTGCCTTCGAAAGCAGACCGCGGACATGCAGCGTTGCAGACCGAGTTGCTCTCGACAACAAGCTACGAAGCACTACACGATCCCCACTTTCCATTTTGACAAACACCAAGCAAGTCTCCAGTACAGTTTGCAGACTACAAACCCAAGATGGCGGACAACTACGCGGAAGTAGCCTCGCCCAAGCCCGTCACCGCCTTCGACGAGGCCAACAAGGCCGCGGCTCGACTCATCAAGCCCAAGGCCATCCTCTACACCAGCGCCTTCCTGTCCTGGATGCAGCCCTTCCAGAGCGGTTGGTCCACCTCGCAGATGAACCTGTCGCAGTACAACGACACGGACGAGTGCAATGCGCGCCCCGTGGCCGAGGACACGTGCCTCATGTTCCCGGGCCACTCGAAGCTCGAGTGGACGTTCGCCGTGAACGCGTGGATCTTCGGCGCCATGGTGGGCTCGCTGTGCTGCGGCCACTTCAGCGACAAGTTCGGCCGCAAGAAAGCTCTGATGGGCAACTGCGTCTTCATGATCGTGGGCGGCGTGGTGCAGGCGTCCGTGTCGAACGTCTGGCTGTTCGCGCTGGGCCGTCTCATCGCCGGTATCTCGTCCGGTACGGCCACGGCCACGATCGGCGGCTACGTGAACGAGCTGTCTCCGCCGCACATGCGCAATACTCTCGGTCTGGGTCTGCAGATCTTCACGACCATCGGCATCTTAGTGCCGGCGATCTGCTTCTTCTTCGCCAACACGAGCAGCGGCTGGCGCTACCTGGCTGCGTTCCCGGTTGTGCTGGCTGTCGTGTACCTGCTGCTGGCGCCGTCGATGTGCATTGAGAGTCCTGCGTGGCTGCTGACCAAGGGCCGCACCGAGGAGGCCAAGGAGGTGATCGCTCGTCTGTACGGCGAGGAGCACGTGCAGACGGCTCTGTCGTGGCTCGAGGTCAACAAGACGAGTGCCGAGGAGGGTCTGATCGACTCGACCCCCAAGACCGAGTCCATGTTCGCGCCGCGCTACCGCATGCAGCTTCTGGGCGGCATCCTTTTGTCGTGCGCGCAGCAGCTCTCGGGTATTAACGCCGTGTTCTACTACTCCGGCAGCATCTTCTCGGACGCCGGTATCTCGGACTCGCGCGTCGGCACGCTCATCATCGACTTCATCAACATCTTCCCGGCCTTCTTCACGGGCGTGCTGGCCAACCGCTTCGGTGCCCGCAACATGATCCTGTGGGGTCTGTCTGGCATGGTGGTCATGTCTATCGGTATGACGGTGGCCTTCATCGTGGACGTGTCGGCTCTGTCGATTGTCTTCACGGCGCTGTACGTGATCGTGTTCGGCGTGACGCTGGGCCCGCTCGTGTGGGTCATGACCGCCGACATCTTCCCGGACTCGATCCGTGCCAGCGCTTCGTCGCTCTGCATCGGCATTAACTGGCTGTGCAACCTCATCGTGGGTGTGTCGTACCCGTACGTGTCGGACGCTCTGAACGACTACGCTTACGTGCCGTTCGTGGTGCTTCTGGCGCTGTTCTACCTGCTGGCTCTGAAGCTGGTGCCGGAGACGTCGGGCAAGTCTGCTGAGGAGATCCAGGCCGAGTACGACTCCAAGCGCGAGCAATAATATTACTGTACGTAAGATTGAGGCTTTCGCTTGGAACGTCGATTCGGTTAGTGTAATGCAAGCGAATAGTTTATTTTCTGTAGTACAATTCATGCTTCCCTGTGGAGTTGTTGCGGTTGGATCGGTGTCTGATTGTCGCTGGGTGGTCCTTTGCCTTGCTAGCGATGTTTGGTGAAGCTGGAATGATGTTGAAGTGATATAACGTGGTGTGACGTGACGCAGTTACTATGCTGTCGACCACCGAGATTCGTTGCTGTATCTTTCGGTGCCCGGATGAATGTGCATTTTGTATCGGCAAGGACTTGGATTGAATTGAGCAGTGTAAGCGCTGCTTGGAGTTGTCTGGCAGTATCGCCGTTCTCAGTAGTGGTCCACTGTAATCTTTGTCACCGAGCTCTAATCGCTCTTCCTTCGCATTATCAGCAAAACCTTTGAGTCTCTGTGGGTATCCTCTCGAGTTTTGGCCTCCAGGATCTCAGCAGTGTCGGATGCAACCGCGCAGTCGAACTGCACTTAGTCGTCCGCTCGATTTCACACACACAAGTTCTGTGACAGCGAAATAATCGACGAGTGTTTGAAGTTCGAGGACAAGCCGAAGCGAGACGACACACCATCCAACACTGTCGCCAAGACGTCCAAGGCGTTACTGGCAAAACCTCGGAGCATATTTTTACAGGTGCCAGAGCTGTGCCCGCAGCATTATGATCCAATATTTCAGTCAGCCACGCCAATTAGTCGCTAACCTTGCATGAGGCCAATAACAATTATCTGGGGCTACCGACAAACACACCAAACTAAAATGACTGCTAGTGACGGAGGCAGAAGCCTGGTGAACATCGCACAGTAGATCTTTCGTCCACTGGGCGGTCTCCTGGTGCCGCTCGCACACACGGCGGCGGATCGCGCGCAGCTGCTGCCTAGCCTCTCGGGAAATCTCTAGTGACGTGCTGCTCACGGCGCACGTGGGCCTGCGAGGCGCTCGCGACAGCAAGGTCATCGATGGGCTTCCGTCAGGAATATAGGTAGCATTCATTTGATCACATTTGACTAGGCTTCAATAAGGCTCATAGTCATATTGGTGTCTACTTTATCCTAGTGTTCACACGTCACAGGACAACTTCAACATACTTGTTGGGATGGCAACTGCTCGACGATTCGCGACGACGCAAGTGAGGAGCGGCATCGACCGACTGCGCCGCGCATTGGTGGCTTTTAACCTCGATGATCTCCGGCCAGTCACCGCGAGGATGATGACGATGAAGAAGAAGACGCGGCCGCTCTGGTGGCGCAGGACATACCGCTGGAGGCGTGGAACCGCGTAGCCGAGTTGGAGTCGTGGCCTCCGGGCATTCAGCTCCGGTACTTGGTCTGGGACGACGGCCGTGTCTGGGTGACGGAGTATCCGTCGGATCAACACGAAGTTGCCGCTCTTTATAATAACAATCAATGTCCCGGGTCGGCGGTGCTGGGTGCGCTTGGCGCGGGGTATGGAATGTTGCTGCTGGCGGTCCCAACGTGCTGCAGGCAGCGGATCTCAAGTTCCGTCCGCTGCTTCGAATTGGGGCTCAAGTGCCGCAAGGCGTCGCCTACACCGCGTGGGCGACTGTAATCGTCGAGGTCTTGTACAGTCAGCATTGGGCTTCGGTCCACCGCAAGCTGCGAATGTATCGTCGTCTTCCTGGACTCCAGTACATCTTCTGCTTGAGGATGTCCAAGCTGTTGAACCGCGTATCGTACGAGCTGTACGATGTGGGAGCCACTCCGCCCAACCCTCTGCCTGGTGCTCCAGCCACTCGACACGCTTTTGATCTTCGGGATCGCAACCAGCAGGCCGCGTCGTTACGTTCGACACGAGGCGTGTGCTCGGCCTTCCTCCCAACGCACAACCACCAGCTGTGGTCCCAAATCCCCGGATAACGATTGACATCGTTGCGCTAGCAAACTATGTTCGCGATCTAGCTCCACTCCCACGGAGCTGAACGGGCTGCCGATAATACTTGGATGGTATCTGCAAGATTCTCCACGAGGTGCTGTGAGCCAGGAGCCTCTACTTGGATGGATGAATGTCTCGTTGTAGTGTGTTTTCCGCTTTGGTTTCGAACACTACATCACTAAAAATGTCATTTTCCTGTTTGCATATCCACCCATGGCCATGTAGCATCTTCCAGCCCTCCTAGAGCTCTGCGCTGTCAGGCCGACCACACCGACAAAGATGCTTAGGCATTTGAATGGTGTGGATCGGCCTCTGATCTGTTGCTGGGGGACGTACGGCACGATTCCGTACAGGCTTGCACAACGATATCAAGAAAACGTGCTTCTGGACAAACTCTTTGTCGTGCTGTACAGGTAAAGGAAGTTGGCTTGGCAAGCGGAGGGAAGGCCAGGAACTGTGTGCCAACTCGGCCTTTCATCGGTTCATTTTGTCGTTAACGTATTCTATTCACTCCAGCAGCCTCACGTCCTGCACGAAAGCGTGCAGTCGAGCCTCAATATCGTGCCAGGGGAATCGGTCCCAATCGGTGAGCTGGAAATACGGCGACGTCAAGTACTTGTTCCCGTAGCACATGGAAACCTCAGGGAACAAGTCGTCGTGGCCTTCGATGTCCACCACGTAGCTGTTGGTGATGTAGTCGTACTTTTGACTGGCAGACATGTACCCAGGCACCAGGAACGACTGCAGGTGCGTCCACACTCGAGTGCCAACGCCATCGATCAGCTTTCGACCGTTGTGATGCAGAAACAACACGTCGCCCTTTGGGTCGTACTGCACCATTGTCATACCGCAGAACCGACCGTCTCGCAGCATTCCAGCAGAAGCGGCCGGGGTCGAGATCATGTGGAACGTTGTGTTGGTGCGGAGCCACGCTAAGCGGAAGAGATCCTTATCACCGTACGCCAACTTGAGGCCTTCAAAGTAGTCTGGTTTTCGGAGCGCCATGAGCTGCAGCACTTTGATGGCCGTTGTAGATCGTCGTCGGTCGACCAGGAGCTGGCCGCTTTCTTGTTCGAACATGTTGACGTACGGAGTGCCCACCAGTTCCCACAGCAGCGACTCCTGCTTAATGTTGAAGATCGTGTGTCCAGGAAACCAAAAGTCCGGCCAAAAAATGGCCCCGGTCTGCTCAAACTCGGGTGTCGTGAACAGATACGTCGGGTCTCTGACTGGTGAGTTGTCTGCGTCTAGAAAGAGAACTTGGTCCAGTTTGGAGTGTGCTAACGCGACGATCTTCGAGTTGAAGCCGGTGGCGGCGCTGCCTTCGATCCCGTGAAGAGAAACAAGACCCTGGTCCTGTACGAGCGACTGCAGCACCTTGGAAGTTTTCAGCGGGTTTGTCCCCATCTCGCTCTCAAATACCAGAGCTCGACGGGGAGCGAGCAATTGTTGAAACGTAGCAACCGAATGGTTGCATACACACTCTGCAGAAGCTTGGGGTAGATGGCCATCAAGATGCCTCTGCTGGGTTCAGAAGCAACTTGTGATGAGGTCTGTTGCGGTGTGGCATTGATAAGGGCATCGAACTGCGGGGAAACTCGAGCAAAATCGGCAGCTTCTCGGCAGGTGAAGACGACGTCTTGTCTTAAAGACGAGCAACTGGTTCGCATGGCTTGTACTTCCTCTCCGGTGTCATCGTTGCGCAGCAGACAGTATCCAGACAGGCCCGCCTCGACAATGAGGTCGCAATCTCCATCGAATGTCTTTTCTCGAGGCCCATCAGGGACGCAATCACCGGTTTGGCGCCAACCAAGACAAGTGAAGTGCGGAATACCAAACGTCGAGGGTCCTTCGTTGGAGTAAAACCCTTTGAGTAAATTGTCAGCCGTAGAAATGGTGGTGGGTGGCTTCTCGGTCTTTACTGGGTCGGTTGGTGGGGCCGCAGTAATCGGGTTTGAAGCGTCCGTCTCCGTGTTGTCTTGATGATGGTCTGTCTCGCGTGATGGAGTCTCATTTTCTTTCGGCTCAAGATGGTCCTGCTTTGAATTTGCTGTGACGTCTTCCTCGATTTGGTCGGTGTGGCTGTGGGGGTTGGTGGGAGTCACTTGACGATGATCCAAAGCTTCTGCATCTCTACCATCGAGGTTGGCGCGAAACAACTGCACGTGTTGTTGTTGATTGTCGCTCGAGGTATGCAGGTCGTACCAATATTCGATCAGTAGCAGGGCGTTGAGGGCGATGCTGAAAGCTAACAATCGACTCAGCCAGTGACAAACACGACCGGGAGGTAGTTGTGTCATTCCCGAAGACTGAGCAGGAATGAAGTCCCAACTAAGGTGGACACCGTCACCGTCGCATGTATTTCATGGGAATGTGGCTCAGCTATTTCAAAACGCTACCAAAAATGAAATGGAGATCATCGATCGACAACGGTCTCACCACGAGCTGGTCGTATCGTCGTTGGAGATGTAGCCTCGCTCCCTTTCGATTCGGCCTCCGAGAAAATAGCGAGCGTTCACCGTGGATAGAAATCAATGTCGACGTGGCCGCAGACGCCGCCACGAAGTAGCTGAGGAACTTGAACGATGTAGCTCGACTTTCTACGCCTCTGAAAAGGAACCCCCATGCCAATCCACCCATGTTTCCTCCAGCACCAACGATGCCGGACGTCACGCCCGTATGTTCGGGGCACACATAGGGAACGATCCCGTACGTGGTGCCAGTCGCCGCTTGAGCGAAGAAGCCGAAGACGACGAGACAGATCACACTCCATGCCAAGTCGCGAATTTGGCTGTACAAGAAGAGGAACATTGCTTGGAATGCCAAGCACAGCAACTGCACCGAGATGCGGCCTTTCATGTCGTGCTGGCGGTTTGCTACGTCGGACACGTAGCCGCCAGCAGCTCGTGCGAAGATGCACATGAGTCCGAAGCACGACGAAATGGTGCTGGCCTTGGTCTGCGTCAGTAGACGACACCCGTTAGCGTCGGTTGCAGCGTCGCACCCGTCCACTTTGAAGTCCTCGTAGTAGTAAAGACTCAGCACGTTGTGTACTTGCAACTCGACCCCGAAGCAGCAGCCGTATTGGAACGCGAGGAGCCAAGTTACCGGCTGCTTCGCGACGGCCATAAATCCGTAGTACAGCTCGGATTTGGCTCGGTCCGCCATGACGTTGTTACGTTTGAGGTCGACGTAGTTGCCCTGAGGACAGTCGTCCGAGAACATGTACGTGCAGATGCCAATCACGACCATCAGCACGGCAGGAAGCAGCAGCGCGATCCGCCAGCCGTAGTAGTCAGAGATTGAATTATTGATAGTGATGAGGTCGAAGATAAGCGGCGTCACCAAGTACGTGACGCCGGCGCCCAAGTTGCCCCATCCGCACGAAATGGCGTTGGCGCTGCCCACCACTTCGTGTGAAAACATCGTCGACGTCCAATACGCCGAGGCGACGAACGTGCAGCCCACGAGTGCAATGAAGAACCGCACGATCATCAGCCCCGTGTAGCTCGTCACCAATGCTGCAGAGGCTACCGGGATCGCTCCCACCACCAACAGCACCGCTTGCACGGTTCGAGCTCCATATCGATCACACAAAGGGCCGACGATCAACCGGCCGATGATTGTACTAGACAGCGCCACAATGTTCGAGTTGGAGACCTGGTCCTCGGTGAGGTTGAGCTGCTTCTTGATGGTCGGCATGAGCGGTGGGATCGAGAACCAGCCGAAAAGGCGATGAAGAAGGACAGCCACGAGTAGTGGAACGCTCTCATGTGTGGCCTTGCGAAGCTGAAAAGACGAATTTCCGTTGCCTTGTCACCTTGATGCGGGTCAGTGGCGATGTCGAACGACAGCCGGCGATCTTGCACCGACTGCAGCACTGGGATTTGACGGTACGGGTCGCTGCTGGTCATGCCTTGGTACGGGGTGGTCTTGGCGTTGCCTCCGATCGCCATGTTGGAGACCCCAAGGTCCAATGGCGGCGGTCTCGGCGTCTCCGCTACGAAGTTCGACCGGTTCGTGATGGGGAACCCCAAGTCAATTAACGGACGTGGCGCCTTCGACATGGTCTCTCAGCTGCGGCTTGGACGGCAAAAGTAGAAGTGGCAAACTGTAACCGCGATTGGGCTGTCTGGTGGCCAGCTCGAGACGGCACCGCACTAGCTCTGAGGAGATGGAGACCGCCGCAACCCGTACAGCTCCGTGCTTAGGCAACACAGCACGGGTGCACAGCGTGAAATCGTTGCGATAATCAATGAGAGCTCAACACGAGCACCACGGCGTCGGAGGAGGAAGCGAGCCTGTCGCGGTATCTCACCTGAAGCAGTCGTTGTTTGTACGCCACCGACAGGCCTGCTCGACTATCGTCGATCCCATTGCGTGGCGTCCGCATTGACAGCGAGCAGCGGCGTCTTGCATCGAGTCAAGCGTGACACTCAGCTGATTGCAGAGCGCCCGTGTAGGTACCGCATAAACGTTCGGACCCAGAAGAAGTCAGCAGTCTTGCATCGGGCAGTCTCCTCCTTGCTTCTGCTTGATATCCTGCTTGCCGCCACCGTCGTGTAGTAAAGAGCTGCAGCCTGCTGTGCACTTCATTGGTCTCCATTCGACCTCACCATCGTCTCTGATAGTAGTCCGCGTCGCGATGACAATTCCGCACGAGACCGTCGAGTTCTCCATCGACAGCCCGGAAAACGCGTCGCCGTTGAATTCCTACAGGACCCCGCCACAGCTCAATGCAGTCGACGTCCACCGCCGCCGCACGGCGTTCCCGCTGCGCACCGACCCGCTTCAAGACGACAAGGCCGTGGAGATCAACCTGCTGAGCGTCGCCAGACCGCACATGCGAGCCTTCCACTACGCGTGGCTCTCCTTCTTCTTCGCCTTCTTCGGGTGGTTCTCGGTGCCTCCATTGATGCCCACCATCAAGAAGCAGCTCGGACTCACGGCCGACCAAGTCTCCAACTCCAACATCGTGTCGGTCGCGAGCACCATCCTCGGTCGAGCGGTGGGAGGCCCCCTGTGTGATCGCTACGGCGCTCGAACGGTGCAGGCCGTGCTGCTTGTTGTCGGCGCCATCCCCGTGGCGTCGGCGGCGCTGGTGACGAGCTACACGGGGCTGATGTTTGCTCGGTTCTTCATCGGTCTGGTCGGGTGCTCGTTCATTGCCACGACGTACTGGACGTCGGTCATGTTCTCGAAGGAGGTGGTGGGCAGTGCCAATGCTCTTGCTGCTGGGTGGGGCAATCTCGGAGCTGGAGTGACGACGCTGGTGACCCCGCAGATCTTCAACCTTGTGACGGTGGGCGGAGCTCTGTCGGACAACATGGGCTGGCGTGTCGCTCTCCTGTTTCCTGCTCTCTTCATGGTGGTGGTTGGAGTCGCGCTGTATTTCAACTCGGACGACTGCCCTCAAGGGCAGTACAAAGACCTCCGCAAGAACAATGCCTTCGAGCTGGCAAGCTACAAGGCTAAAGGCGGTTTAAAAGGAGGCATGATTCGAGTCTGTAAGATGCCCGTGTCTTGGATTCTAGCGTTCCAGTACGCCTGCTCGTTCGGTGTCGAGCTGCAGGTCCACAACGTCTTGAGTTTATTTTACTACGAAGATTTCGTCGACGCAGACTGTGATGCGAATTTGGACGCCAATTCGTGTCGACAACTGACGCAAAGCAGCGCCACGCTCATTTCATCGCTCTTTGGCATCATGTGCATCTTCGCGCGAGCACTCGGCGGGTACTTGTCGGACGTTGCAAACCAGCGCTTCGCTATGAAGGGCCGAATCGCTGTACAGTTTGTCTGCTTCGCTGGCCAAGCGGTTTTCTTGTACGGCTACAGCAGGGCCACGAGCTTGTCCAGCAGCATCCCGCTGTTAATTTTCTTTGGTATTTTCGTGCAAGGCTGCACCGGCAGCACGTACGCTATTGTGCCGTACGTTCTACCAGATTATACTGGAGCTGTATCGGGCTTTGTTGGAGCTGGCGGAAACGTTGGCGCGTTGGCCTGGGCGTTCCTGTTTAAAGGGGTCGGCGATCGACCGAGATCGTTCGAGTACCTCAGCGTTTTGTCGTGGTAGCTGCACTCGTCCATAGGTATCCACGTCAACGGCGAGCTTTCCTTGTGGAGTAAAATGAACTCTGTTGGGCGAACATCGTGTATATCGGGCGATGAAGAGCAGTCAATTGCGAAGCAGCAGATGCCGGTTATGTGTGACTAAGATGACCATGGCATGCGATCACTTCATACAAGTGCGATAGTTTCGATTCATGAGAGATCGATTCGTTTTACTCTCAGGGCGATCAAACGCCATCGTCGGACCGATAGCGTTTTAAGATCAACAACTTATTTGCACAAAGTTCAACACGAAGTAATCTTGAGTTTACTACGTTTGAAAGTTGTGCACGTAAGTCTTTAAGACCCCGTGCTGTCCAGCTAAGTTCGTTGTTGAGCTGGATACTGCTTTCACTCGGTCAATCTGCTCAAGACGCTGCCGGACGAACTCGCTTCTGCCACGTTCAGCTTCGTTAGAGGCGATAGCGTTCAGTTCGAAGCTTCTTCGGGTGGAGTGTTGCCGGTCATGTTGGGACTATTTTCTTCGACGTTTTTGTGGCTTTCGCTCCGGCCTCAGCTCAACGTCTTCATCGTTGAGCCAGTTGAGCCAGTTGAGCGTTTTGGAGACCACATTCGCAATTGAGGTCGACCAAGAATGTCAAACATGGCGCGGCATCAAGCCCCGCTGTTCGACTACGACTTCAGCAGCACTCCAGAGACTCCCAACACCCCAAGAGGCAATAGCCGCCGGAATTCTAACCACCCAGCACATGAACCGTTCCCAGCTACACTGCAGGAGCTCGGCAGCTACCGGGCGACGCAGAACCGACCCGGACGGACTCGGACCATCACCGTCGTGGACTTGGAGCTGCCCGAGAACAAACCTGAAAGCACGATCTACCAGAACGCATCCAGCACTTCGTCTCAACGTCGACACGACTATCACCACCGCGTCAACTCGTCGAATCGACCGTCGTTTGCTCTGTTCACAGACCCGCTGCAGGCCGACAAAGCGACCGAAATTCGTCTCTTCAGCTTCGAACGACCGCACATGAGAGCGTTCCATTTCGCGTGGATATCGTTCTTCGTGGCGTTCTACGGCTGGTTTTCGATCCCGCCGCTATTGCCGACCATCAAGAAGCAATTGAAGCTGACCGAT
Organism: Phytophthora quininea; assembly: GCA_011947345.1. Classification (NCBI taxonomy): domain Eukaryota; phylum Oomycota; class Peronosporomycetes; order Peronosporales; family Peronosporaceae; genus Phytophthora; species Phytophthora quininea. The sequence continues at coordinate 56,162 of JAAVTG010000486.1, forward strand.
GGGCAGGTGGACAACTCGAACATCATGTCGTTGGCTAGCACAGTGCTAGGACGACTCGTTGTGGGGCCATTGTGCGACCGATACGGCGCTCGTAGCGTCCAAGCTGTTTTGCTGGTGCTCGGAGCTCTGCCCGTGGCGTCTACCGCATTGGCCACCGACAACTTTGGCTTCATGTGCGTCCGCTTCTTCATTGGATTGGTTGGATGTACCTTCGTGTCGACCACGTACTGGACGTCCACGATGTTTTCCAAGGAGGTCGTCGGTAGCGCGAACGCGATCACCGCAGGTTGGGGGAATTTAGGCGCAGGAGCGACGTACCTGATCACACCGCTTATCTTCGACCTCGTGACGATCAACGGAGCCATCTCGGACAACTACGGCTGGAGATTTACGCTGCTCGTTCCAGCTTTACTCATGATTGTTGTTGGGCTCTGTACGTATCTCTTCTCGGACGATTGTCCGCAAGGAAATTACATGGAGATGAAGAAGACGCACGTCATGGCTGACCGACCCAAGGCCGACATGGTTCACGGGTTCTTCACGGTAGCCAGACTGCCGGTGACTTGGATCTTGGCCTTCCAGTACGCGTGCTGCTTCGGGGTCGAGATCCAGCTGCATAATGTGCTCAGCTTGTACTACTACGAGGACTTCACCAAGTCGAACTGCGACCCTACTACAGATAAAGACAATTGCCGCTTGCTGACCCAAACCAAGGCCAGCCTCATCTCTTCCTGCTTCGGTCTCATGTGCATTTTTGCGCGTGCAGTCGGCGGATACGTCACAGACGCCTGCAACCGCCACTGGGATATGAAAGGCAGGATAGCTGCGCAGTTGGTCTGCCTTACAGCTCAGGCGCTATTGTTGTATGTTTACAGCCACATCCGAGCTGTGGAATGGAGCATTCCCTGTCTCGTCGCTTTTGGCTTCTTCACGCAAGCTTCGACTGGCACGACGTACGGAATCGTGCCTTACGTGTGTCCCGATCACACGGGCGTGGCATCTGGAATTGTCGGCGCGGGAGGCAACATGGGCGGACTCATGTGGGGGTTCCTGTTCAAGATTGTAGGGAGCCGTGCACTGTCGTTCCGGTACTTGAGCTTCATCGTGATCGCGTCTGCTATCTCCTCTGCTTGCATTAATATCAAGGGCGAACGCTCGCTGTGGAGCCACGAGCCATCCAGGAATGCGATGCGACGTACTCAACCAGTTGTCCATGCCTTCTACGTGTAAGGGGCAAACAAGCATGTTCAATTCCATCGCATACTGTTTCCTGTTCGTACCCGTTGAAGATCGTAAGCGTATTCATCACGCGGTGTCGCCACCTGCATACGCTCGTTCATTGTTACATCGGCTTCCTTCATGAGCTCCTCTGAGTCTACATCCACCGGCGGAACGCGTCACCTTGTCCGGTTACCAATTGCTGCGTTCAAAAGCTCACAAGGAGGCTTGTCATCGCTCGTCAAGTCGGACTCGAGCTGAACTCGAAGCACAACTTTGTGGTGCAACAGCTTTAGGTCGATGAGTCACCAACAATTCCTAGCGACATCGTCCTCGGAAAGCGTTGTTTGATTTCTCCTGGTGTGGTGCAGGTTGCCATGACGAGTGCGCGGAGAGCAAAGAACGCGGTAGCGATTGGGTAGCGCCGTCGCGGACGTTCAGCGGAGACCGAACGTCTACACTCGCTATAACTGAAACTGGCGAAAGCCCGATTTGGCGGGTCAAGCAATTGTGTATAGCCATCCGATAGCAACAGGGTGTTTGTCCAGATGGCCACGCGACCAGCGCCGTGGCAGTGCTTACCCTTCCAGCAGATTGCAGCAGCGCACTTTACGTTTTGCTTCAAACCGCCCAAGCATTTCACTGTTCACCATGGCCCGCGAAGACTACCATGTCGAGCTGCAGACACCGATCGACGCGGAAACCGGCGGCTTTCGTCGCCGCACGCACTTTGACCTCACCACGGACCCGGACCAAGCTGACCGCGCTACGGAGATCAAACTCTTCAGTGTCGCGCGTCCGCACATGCGCGCGTTCCACTTCTCCTGGCTGTCCTTCTTCATCGCCTTCTTTGGCTGGTTCTCGATCCCGCCGCTCATGCCCACAATCAAGAAGCAGCTCAAACTCACGCCCGCACAAGTGAGCAACTCCAACATCATTTCGGTCGCGAGCACCATCCTCGGGCGGGTCGTTGCGGGCCCAATGTGTGACAAATTCGGCGCGCGCACTGTGCAGACTGTGCTGTTGGTGGTCGGAGCTATCCCGGTCGCCTCAGCAGCTTTCGCTGTCAACTACGGCGGCTTCATGACCATCCGGTTCGCCATCGGTCCCGTCGGCTCGTCCTTCGTAGCGACCGCGTACTGGTCATCCGTGATGTTCTGCAAGGAAGTTGTGGGCACCGCCAACGCCATCACTGCCGGTTGGGGAACCTTGGCGCCGGCGTCACATACCTGATCACCCTTTGCTGTTCGAGCTGGTCACCATCGACGGCTCCGTGTCCGACAACATGGGTTGGCGTATCACGCTGGTGTTCCCTGCCGTCTTCATGGTGTTCGTTGGGGTGCTGGTGTGCTTTCTCACCGACGACTGCCCTCAAGGCAACTACGCCGATCTCAAGAAGGCTAACGCCATGACCTTCGCCGCGTCCAAGCCTAAAATCGACATGAAGAAGGCGTTCTGGGCCGTCGCCAAGAAGCCTGTAACTTGGATCCTGGCACTGCAATACGCCTGCTCGTTCGGCGTCGAACTGCAAGTGCACAATGTGTTGGGTCTGTATTACTTCGATGAGTTTAAGCGGTCGGATTGTGACCCCAAGACGGAGCAGTGACGTCTGCTGACGCAGACACAGGCCGATCTCATCTCGTCGCTCTTCGGTCTCATTTGCATCTTTGCTCGTGCTGCTGGAGGCTTCTCATCCGACGTGGCCAACCGTCGCTTCGGCATGCGCGGGCGCATCCTCACGCAGTTCGTAGCCTTTGCCGGCCAAGCTCTGTCGCTCTACTGCTACAGCACGACTCAGAAGGTGTCTTCCAGCGTGCCGCTGCTGATCGTGTTTGGATTCTTCGTGCAGGCGTCGACCGGCACGACGTACGGGATCGTACCGTACGTGTTGCCGGAGTACACGGGTGCTACGTCGGGCATTGTTGGGGCGGGCGGCAACGTCGGTGGATTGTGCTGGGGCTTTCTGTAAAGGAGTCGGCAAGAGAGCGCTGTCCTTCAAGTACCTGAGCGTCTTCGTGGCTGTGGCGGCATTGGCTACTGCTGGCACGCACATCGACAACGAAGGGTCCATCTGGATCATCAAGAGCAAGAGCAGCAGTATCGGTAAGGACGACAGCGTCCATACAGCCATAGACTGCGACGAAAGCGTCCACAACCCAGCACGCTTGGTCGTGTAAAACAGCAAGTTGAAGTTGCATGTATGATGAAGGGTTTTATTCTAAAGAAGTTTGGACCAATCAGATCGAGCAATAGCCATAATTGATCTTGCGATCCGCATCATGCCGCGTGTCCGCCGGCGCTTGCTGTTGCTGCTTCTTGCGGTGCTCGTGGCGGCTGCCGCCGCCGGCAGCGACTACTACCAAGTGCTAGGCGTGTCCAGAGACGCGCCACCCGCCGAGATCAAGCGCGCCTTCCGCAAACTGTCGCTCAAAGTGCGTCCAAAGATTCGACTTCCGCTAGACCTTGCTGTAGCTTTCCTTATTTCTCATATTGTAAATATTTCAGCACCATCCGGATAAAAACCCAGGAGATGAGAACGCAGCCAAGAAGTTTGCTGAGGTGGCCAGCGCCTACGACGTGCTGTCGGACGAGGAGAAGAAGAGCAAGTACGACCGCTTCGGCGAGGAAGGACTGGCCAACAACGGGGCCGGGGCGGGCCACGATCCATTCGACATCTTCTCGCAGTTCTTTGGAGGGCGCCAACGACACGAAAGGGAGCCGTCTAGAGGCCCCGACGTGGTCATGCCGCTGAGAGTGACGCTGGCGGATCTGTACAACGGCAAGAGCCTGCAATTCTCCATCCGTCGAGAGGTAATGCTTTTTTATTAGGTGGAGAACATTTTATTTATTTATTATTTTTTTAGACGCTTTGCCACCATTGTCATGGCAAGGGGGCCGCGCATGAAGACGATATTCACGTGTGTTCGGCGTGTGGGGGCCAAGGCGTCAAGATGACGACGAGACGGGTCGGGCCTGGGTTTATTCAGCAGTTCCAGACGACGTGCGAGAAGTGCCACGGAAAAGGGAAGATCGCCACTAGCACGTGCCCCGTGTGCGGTGGCCGTAAAGTAGAAATGTCCGACTTGAACTTCGATATTGATGTAGAGAAAGGAACGCCTGACGGGTTTGAGATCGAGCTGGAGAACTATGCGGACGAGATCCCAGGCCAACCGGCGGGTCATGTGCGCCTGCAGGTGCTTACAGCGCCACACCCGGTGTTCACCCGTGAAGGGGACCATTTGTGGATGGACATGGACATTTCACTGCGCGAGTCGCTGGTGGGATTCAACAAGACGTTCACGCACTTGGACGGCCGACGGGTCGAAGTGGTGCGAGACGAAGTCACGCCTCCGCGTTTTGTGACGGTTCTGAAAGACGAAGGGATGCCCAAGCAGCACTTCCCGTCTGAAAAGGGTCAGCTGCACATTAAGTTCCACGTCAAGTTCCCGGAGACGCTTTCAGAAGAGCAGAAGGTAGGCTTCCGCGACTTGTTCGCGATGAAGTGACTGGAGAGAATACAGTAGCCAAGAGCGTGGAGATGGCCACTTGACTATCGCTGGGGTTCGAGTTGTCCATGATGTCATTCGCTAAGACTAGCTATCCGTGCTAACATTCTTGAACATACAGAGTAGGCAAACGACCACCGACAAGTCTGCACCATAAAGAGAAATCAAGGCTCATGCTTGTACACAGTTAACGAAATCTTGCATTTCTGACATTGTTATCTATGTGGCTGCTACCTGGCCCACGAGTAGCAGTCAAGATCTACGACACACCGTCGTCGGATGCTTACTTCTCGCGACGCGAGTCGTACTCGGCCAGGATCTCCTCCGCAGACTTGCCCGTCGTCTCCGGCACCAGCTTCAGCGCCAGCAGGAAGAAGATGGCCAGCAGCACCACGAACGGAACGTACGCGTAGTCGTCCAGCGCGTCCGAGATGTACGGGTAAGCCACACCCACGATCAGGTTGCACAACCAGTTCATGCCGATACACAGCGACGAAGCGCTGGCGCGGATGGCGTCCGGGAAGATGTCGGCCGTCATGACCCACACGAGCGGGCCCAGCGTCACACCGAAGGCGATCACGTACAGCGCCGTGAACACGATCGACAGAGCCGACACGTCCACCAGGAACGCCACCGTCATGAGCACCGACATGACGAACATACCCGCGAGGCCCCACAGGATCATGTTACGAGCACCGAAGCGGTTGGCCAGCACACCCGTGAAGAAGGCCGGGAAGATGTTGATGAAGTCGATGATCAAGGTGCCGACGCGCGAGTCCGAGATACCGGCGTCCGAGAAGATGCTGCCGGAGTAGTAGAACACGGCGTTAATACCCGAGAGCTGCTGCGCACGACAAAAGGATGCCGCCCAGAAGCTGCATGCGGTAGCGCGGCGCGAACATGGACTCGGTCTTGGGCGTCGCCAGACCCTCCTCGGCCGTCTCCGGCTTGCGGTTCACCTCGAGCCACGACAGAGCCGTCTGCACGTGCTCCTCGCCGTACAGACGAGCGATCACCTCCTTGGCCTCCTCGGTGCGGCCCTTGGTCAGCAGCCACGCAGGACTCTCAATGCACATCGACGGCGCCAGCACCATGTAGATGACCGCCAGGATGCACGGGAAGGCCGCCAGGTAGCGCCAGCCGCTGCTCGTGTTGGCGAAGAAGAAGCAGATCGCCGGGAACAAGATGCCGATGGTCGTGAAGATCTGCAGACCCAGACCGAGAGTGTTGCGCATGTGCGGCGGAGACAGCTCGTTCACATACGCGCCGATGGTGCCCGTGGCCGTGCCCGAGGCCAGGCCGGCGATCAGACGGCCCACGGCGAAGGCCCAAACGTTCGACACGGAGGCTTCCACCACGCCGCCCACGAACATGAAGATGCAGTTGAGCATCAGCACCTTCTTGCGGCCGAGGCGGTCGCTGAAGTGGCCGCAGCACAGAGAGCCGATCATGGCGCCGAAGATCCACGCGTTCACGGCGAACGTCCACTCGAGCTTCGAGTGGCCCGGGAACATGAGGCACGTGTTCTCGGCCACGGGACGCGCATTGCACTCGTCCGTGTCGTTGTATTGGGACAGGTTGGTCTGGGACGTCGACCAGCCGCTCTGGAAGGGCTGCAGCCACGACAGGAAGGCGCTCGTGTACAGGATGGCCTTGGGCTTGATGAGACGCGCGGCGGCCTTGTTGGCCTCGTCGAACGCCGTGGTCTGCGCCTTGGGCGTCGACGCTTCGGTGTAGTTGTCGGCCATCTCGGTTGCTTGCTTGGATGGATGCACTGCCACTCGACTGGACGCGACTGGAAGAAGCAGGCGTCGGAGGCGATGGACCAAATGGAAAGTGAGCGAGATACACGAGTGTCTTCGTGCGCGACGTCGAGGCGTGGCGTCTCTGCTGTGCTGTGCCGTGCCGTGCTCTGCAGTGAGTTCGAGCAGGGGAAAGGCTGGCGCACTTGATTTCTACTTGGCGCGCCCGCCGATGGAGACCGCGAGTCGCGGGATCGGAGACGGTGCGCTCGATCTTTGTTGCTTCGTCGCGGATCCCACTCCCGCGCGTCGTGCAGGGTCGCGTCCGGTTAGTAGCCTCGGTTAGCTGGACCCGCTCAGCAGTGCTCCACCAGACAGCCGCAGCGGATTGGCCCAGCAGCGGCGACTTGACCAGACGGACAGACCGCTTGTTATCTGAACGCGGTGCGGATCAGTGCGCTTGAAGCTGGCGGAGCCGAATGAAGCGAGTGACGAGAAAGCCAAATAGAAACGAGGTCTTACTTTTGCATGGCAAGAGGGTGTATCAAGGCAAGTCAGGACAAGGTGTCTGCACTTCCGATTGCACTCTGGTGCCTGGTGCAGTCTGGTGCCTGTTGCAGTGACTGGTGCCTCATTGACCGGTCTTGCTGCGCGAAAGGTGCTGTCCGTTTCTGGCGGGAGCGACTTATTCGCGCGAACGAGATCTCTCTATGGGCTACGGCGGTATCGAGCCCGGTGCGTCTCTGTCAGGTTGAACTCGATCTTGTGACGCTGAAGCGACTTCTGAAGTTCGTCCTTTTCTGCGCGGTACCAATATGAATGATGATGCTCCATTTCCCCAAACTTCAAACACACCTCAAACGCACTTCATCTTGGCTGGCGCTGTCGCAGGACTTTTTGCAGATCGAGACTCGCTTCGAGAACGGACGCACACGCAGCCGAGATGACTCGGTGAATCAAGTGCAGTTCGGTTGTGCGGTTGCTCCGACGCAGTTGGGCTCTGCAAGATGCTCGCTGCGTGAGAAGACTCGATTGTCTGCTGCGACTCCAAGAGTTTGCTACCCAGCCAGTACCAAGGTGCCATGCGCAGAGCTACTGTAGCACGGCGACAACGATTGCAGTGGCCGTAGTGGGCCACTGCGGAGTTTAACAGTAGGTACCAGAGTTAATTGAACGGCGATGCCGTACTACCGGAGGCTGTAAATGCCGCAGTCAGCGCGCGGTCAGTCACATTGAACGCCTTGCTTTAATCGCGTGGTTGCACTGCTGTCAGCGGCCCCAAACAGCATTCGAGAAGGGCTTAATTCAGTCGTGTATCGCCGAGTTGCAGAGTAGACTACCACGATGCTCACGAGCTCAGCTTGTCAAGCTGCACCAGAATGCTGACAGCCCAGCCGACGTTCGATCGCTTCTGATGTTCGAAGCTGGGTCATTCGGTCGTCGAGCTGGACGAACGACCGCTTGCCTCGGGTCTGGGAGTCGGGCAAGTTGTCCTGCTCGACAAAAAGATACTGTTTGGTCCTCTGAAACTTTATGCGAGCGTCATCCAAAGCGACTTGTGCGCGCACAGACGGGCGAACTTCAGAAACATCATTGAAGCAGCCAGAAAACGGCCGCCTCGAAGCGGACAGTCTCACGCCAGTCGCGCTTCCAGCGAGACCTTTGCAAGGGGAAAATCTATGGAGATCGAGGTGACGGAGATCGAGGCAACATAAATGGAATTCTGAGTTTGTAGTTCATAGAGCGCTAAAATCTATCGCCCAGCCTAAACCCAAACTTACGTCGCTGCGCTCGCCCTGTGTGACCCTAAGAACCCCCAACCCCCTAAAGGGGCATCTCGCTTCGCTCGATCAGTGGCCAAGCTAAAAGACATACCTGGTCCGGGGTTTAAGTCCGCGTGCCCGCACACGAGCCTTAAACCGCCGGCATCGATTTGGGCTTCGTGCTGTTTGTCATAAGTTTGAAGGACTTTCAGGATTCCATTTTATGTTACCTCGATCTCCATAGTTTTTCCCCTTTGCAAGAGGCCTCTGCTCACTTCGCCACGGATCCAGTCACAGCCCAAGGGAACCCGAAGTTCCATACTGAAACAGGCACCAGACTGCACCAGGCACCAGAGTGCAATCGGAAGTGCAGACACCTTGTCCTGACTTGCCTTGATACACCCTCTTGCCATGCAAAAGTAAGACCTCGTTTCTATTTGGCTTTCTCGTCACTCGCTTCATTCGGCTCCGCCAGCTTCAAGCGCACTGATCCGCACCGCGTTCAGATAACAAGCGGTCTGTCCGTCTGGTCAAGTCGCCGCTGCTGGGCCAATCCGCTGCGGCTGTCTGGTGGAGCACTGCTGAGCGGGTCCAGCTAACCGAGGCTACTAACCGGACGCGACCCTGCACGACGCGCGGGAGTGGGATCCGCGACGAAGCAACAAAGATCGAGCGCACCGTCTCCGATCCCGCGACTCGCGGTCTCCATCGGCGGGCGCGCCAAGTAGAAATCAAGTGCGCCAGCCTTTCCCCTGCTCGAACTCACTGCAGAGCACGGCACGGCACAGCACAGCAGAGACGCCACGCCTCGACGTCGCGCACGAAGACACTCGTGTATCTCGCTCACTTTCCATTTGGTCCATCGCCTCCGACGCCTGCTTCTTCCAGTCGCGTCCAGTCGAGTGGCAGTGCATCCATCCAAGCAAGCAACCGAGATGGCCGACAACTACACCGAAGCGTCGACGCCCAAGGCGCAGACCACGGCGTTCGACGAGGCCAACAAGGCCGCCGCGCGTCTCATCAAGCCCAAGGCCATCCTGTACACGAGCGCCTTCCTGTCGTGGCTGCAGCCCTTCCAGAGCGGCTGGTCGACGTCCCAGACCAACCTGTCCCAATACAACGACACGGACGAGTGCAATGCGCGTCCCGTGGCCGAGAACACGTGCCTCATGTTCCCGGGCCACTCGAAGCTCGAGTGGACGTTCGCCGTGAACGCGTGGATCTTCGGCGCCATGATCGGCTCTCTGTGCTGCGGCCACTTCAGCGACCGCCTCGGCCGCAAGAAGGTGCTGATGCTCAACTGCATCTTCATGTTCGTGGGCGGCGTGGTGGAAGCCTCCGTGTCGAACGTTTGGGCCTTCGCCGTGGGCCGTCTGATCGCCGGCCTGGCCTCGGGCACGGCCACGGGCACCATCGGCGCGTATGTGAACGAGCTGTCTCCGCCGCACATGCGCAACACTCTCGGTCTGGGTCTGCAGATCTTCACGACCATCGGCATCTTGTTCCCGGCGATCTGCTTCTTCTTCGCCAACACGAGCAGCGGCTGGCGCTACCTGGCGGCCTTCCCGTGCATCCTGGCGGTCATCTACATGGTGCTGGCGCCGTCGATGTGCATTGAGAGTCCTGCGTGGCTGCTGACCAAGGGCCGCACCGAGGAGGCCAAGGAGGTGATCGCTCGTCTGTACGGCGAGGAGCACGTGCAGACGGCTCTGTCGTGGCTCGAGGTGAACCGCAAGCCGGAGACGGCCGAGGAGGGTCTGGCGACGCCCAAGACCGAGTCCATGTTCGCGCCGCGCTACCGCATGCAGCTTCTGGGCGGCATCCTTTTGTCGTGCGCGCAGCAGCTCTCGGGTATTAACGCCGTGTTCTACTACTCCGGCAGCATCTTCTCGGACGCCGGTATCTCGGACTCGCGCGTCGGCACCTTGATCATCGACTTCATCAACATCTTCCCGGCCTTCTTCACGGGTGTGCTGGCCAACCGCTTCGGTGCTCGTAACATGATCCTGTGGGGCCTCGCGGGTATGTTCGTCATGTCGGTGCTCATGACGGTGGCGTTCCTGGTGGACGTGTCGGCTCTGTCGATCGTGTTCACGGCGCTGTACGTGATCGCCTTCGGTGTGACGCTGGGCCCGCTCGTGTGGGTCATGACGGCCGACATCTTCCCGGACGCCATCCGCGCCAGCGCTTCGTCGCTGTGTATCGGCATGAACTGGTTGTGCAACCTGATCGTGGGTGTGGCTTACCCGTACATCTCGGACGCGCTGGACGACTACGCGTACGTTCCGTTCGTGGTGCTGCTGGCCATCTTCTTCCTGCTGGCGCTGAAGCTGGTGCCGGAGACGACGGGCAAGTCTGCCGAGGAGATCCTGGCCGAGTACGACTCGCGTCGCGAGAAGTAAGAAATAGGCGTGCACTTCTGCTGCGGCAGATACTGCTAGTGTTGTAGAATCAATGTACCTTACGGTGAATTTCATGACCATTTGCAAGCTTTAAAAGACGAAGTGACTCATGCGTGGTCCGGCACAATTCCAGCAAATTCTCGGTCCTACCATTCGCTTCTTGGAATGGATGATCAAGAACAAGAGAGAGTTGGCTCTGGATGGGCTTGCGATCTGCGTCGCGTTTCATGCAAGTGGTGTTGGAAAGATGGCCGCCATCAAATAGATTCTATCTACGGCGCCAAACAACCCTCCTAGTAACTTTTCCCGTATCTCAACGCGGGATTGCATGACCTGGATTGTATCGATGACGAAAGCTGATGGTAGTTATCATAATTTTTATACTTACGCTGGCCATCGTTCAGCTTTCTTCATTTTATTCCAAGACTACCATAGTGTCATGGCGACAGAACTGGCGAGAGAACTGAGCTGTCATTTAAAGGGTTTGCAGCAGCCATCAGCCAGGGTCAAGACCAAATCAACATTGGAAAAGACCCCACAGCGATCTGTTTGTACAAAAGGTGGCTTTGGCAACATGGTATTTGCTAGAATGTTCATGATATTCATGATAATGTCTTGGAACTTGATGCCCCGAGCAGCAAACACAGTATCAATATGCTTCATTCATCTGGAGTGGCGCGACGATGCATTATGCATTTATTTCGCAAATATGAAGAGTGACCAAAGTGGATCAAGTCCACGAGATCCTCACCATGTCAACGCAAATCCGTTGGCGCCGAAAGTTTGCCCCATTCTCGCTCTTGGTAAGCTCAATTTATTTTTTTGTAGCTTTTTTATTTTAATATTTTGTTTGTTTGCTGCAGGCGTGTACTGGGCAACGTACGGAGTTGACACAACTGATGCACATTTGTTTCCAGGAAGTGACCAGTACGAGCGCTTTTGCAAGGTGCTCAGTAGGGTGTTGGAAGGACCACAGATTGCCGCAGAACTTGGTCGTCGCGGTACTTCGTCTATTGACATTGGGACGCACTCGATGAGTAAGGGCTCTTCCACCTTTGCTCGTCTGGGTCGACAGCGTGTCCCCCATCTGTTGCAGTTCATTTGCGGGCGGGTTGATCGATGGGCGGAGTCCAAAACAGATGTCTTCGTCACGATGCCGCAGGTGACATGTTCGTTGGCCGCACCGTTTGTGGGCTTCTCATTTTGAAATCTGAGTTTGTAGCACTTCCTCCTCATTTCGTTCACGGTGAAGAATATGTACGTACTCAAAGCAAAGCGTCTTTGCTTTCCCAGTTACCCTGGCCATTTGAGTTCGTTGAGGAATTTGCTCTGGCATCACTTGGGTATCACTTGAAGTTTCTGAGAGAAAATCTACCGGACAGTCATCCACTTTTCCAGTCTCCTTTGTTAATAGATGCTAATTTGATATGGCAGTTAAAATCTAACATCCACACCGATTGTTTGGAGTCAGAGATGCAGCCTACTGGGGTTCCGCCCCACGTCACAACATTGGACGAAATACGTGCTGCTCGAGGTGATTTGCGAGCGGAAGTGGAAGCCCGAAAGGGCGGCATGAAAACAATTACTGAGTCGCAAGATGTAATGTGTGAGCGGTTGTTTGCTGGGGTGTCGACGGTGCTGGGGGCGCGCGATACAAACTGGGGGTTCCCACTTGTGACAGCACGGCGTCTTGAATCGTGAAGCGATTGAAAGACGCAGGAGTACTGCAGCAATTACGCGGTAATGCGGAAATGATTAATCTTGAAGACATCGCTACTGAATTGACGGTACAACATACTGGTGAAATCGACAATGCTGAGTCAGCGTATTCAATATATCACTGGGGTGGAGGCATGCATGTATTCCCGCTAGGATTGAAGTTGCCGTCTGGTAGTGCAAAGCAGGCGTAGTTTTACTGGTGCTACATAATACCTCACGAAATCTACCGCCTTTTCGTCGAATGCATCAAGCAGACCTGAGTGATACGAATAAGAGAAAGCGATTATGTGAGCTTCACTGACTGATGAGAAAAATCGTGTTAAAATCTTCGAGTAGGCGATCACGACGAAAAATAGCAGAAAACGGCGCCGAGCGCAGCTCGTGTGGGTTTCGGTGGCCACTCTGCTGAAGGAAAAAGCAAAGAATAACTTTGCCGAGGGTGTTAAGTAGTGGCTGGTAGGGCAGCAATACCAATCGCCTCCTTAACCTTGTCTTCAAAGAATATATTCTCGACTGCTATTTTTCATCCAGAAAAACAGTCATTCATCCTGTAAATTCCGCCCATGAGTAGATGATATTTTCCTAAAATATGCATACATGCATGCTATGTTTTGCTAAATTAGAAATGGTTTAGAAATGCAAAAATTGCAGTTAGAATCTTCGCAAGTCGGGGTTAAACCTAGCATGCATGTATGTTTTACAAATTTGTGTGGAGGTTTGATCAAACAAATTTCAAGTATAATGTTGGCCACAATAGACTTATATATTGTCTTTGATTTTAAACCACGTCGGCAGCCAAAATTAAGTAGATTAAAGCGTGTCCTTCTTGCATTCGAATCTACTTGTCCTCCAGGCCAACTAAATCAACGATCACGAGTTGAACTAATCACGTACGTCCTAATCTAAACCAGTCTGATCGCTTTAAATATAGTCGGCGTACGACATAGCACATTCATATCGAAACCTCAAGACTGTCGGAACCATCGGGACAGAGCTCCGTTTTTGTCTATTAACAAATGTAATAAAATAAATACCTTACATTTTTATTTCCATTTCTCGTGAGCTGCTTTGAGCACAGGCGTTGGAGGAACGCGCACCACTCACGCACCATGGTATCGAAGACGTCAGCGATCTCGGCAATCAGCTCTTGTCAAAGGCGTATGCATCAGGCGCACACCAAGCGTTCTGCATGAGCCAGGGAGAGCTTGATGCCCGATAGTCACGTGTTAGTTGACATGCTACTAGACTTTCCAATACCGTTTTCGTGTTTCTTATTGTTACAGCACCGCCAAGACGCTCACGGCGGATGCTTTCGCCATCATGGGCTCGCGACACCCTGGGCAAAACATTTGCCGCTCAGCAACCCTGCATCTTGCCACCACTTGATGCCTCCCCCAATCCCTCATCTGCCGTCACGGTGATGACAGCGTTGAACCAGGGTTGCTCGGTGGGCAGGGGGCGGGGCAGGAAAAGTCAAGAGTGGCTGAGTGACTGGAGGCCAGTTAAGACTACGATTTTTTGTTTTGCAAACATATATGTATGTTACACTACGGTTTGGGTAAAAGTTGTCGGTTCTTTTCATTGTGCGCGGCAAATTGCGCGGATCGAGAAGCGCTAGCTTCGGGAATATCCAAAAGGCCAATATCACAGTGCTGGGAAATGCTTGGATATAGTTGCGGGGAGGTTTTACGTAGAAATTATATTGGAATACGAAAAAGCTAACCCGGCAACCTCTATTTACGATACATGTTTCGGGAGAAGGGAAACACATTGTCGATGAATTTGCGAATATCACAGTGGTTCCATTACCGCCAAACAGCATTTTGGTTTGCTAGCTGCTTGATGTTGGTGCAAAAAAACATGGGACCAATTCAGCACATAGCAAGTTCTGTGGTGATGTTGACAAATATTTTCAATTCAACGCGCGAGGCGTAATTTCTCTTGCATTGTTGTGTACGACAACTCCTACGCAAAGATCGTCCAGCCAGTCTTGAGAAATCTCAGTTTCAGGAGTCTTTCAACAAAACCATCGTTGAGTTCGTATGGATCTACGAGAACCACAAAAGTCAGCGGTATTGTCCTGCTTACCGGTACGCAAAGCTAACACTAGCGAGTTCCGCCAAACCACGGATTATTGCCCCGTCAACACCCTGACGGAGCCTATCGCCGGAGTGATGCCGAGCTTTGTCCGATCTTTTCTTTTTTCACTCACAATACCGAACCTCAAAGAGTTCGTAGAGGCCGTCATACCTCGGTGAATGATTTTATTTTGCGGCAAGAAGGATACGCTAGAGAAGAATCATCTCATCACAAACATGGAATATTAATGGAACTGGGTTAGTCACACGCTTAACTTGTGGTGATTCCACGTCTGGGACGCATATTAACACCATTGAGGACGTACACGATTGTCGTACACGATGCGGCTAAACCCGCGACCCGTACCCACTCGCCGCTCCCGAACAGCCAAAACTCCCAATACTCCGGCTGTTTTACTTCTTTTTAAAACCAAACTGGTTTCGTCTACTTCAACGATTTCTCCCCTCCGATCTAGACTATGCCACGTATTCCGTTCGTATCAGTGGTGCTACAGTCTTAGTCGCGGGCGAAGCGACTTTAGCTTGAACGCATTATTTACGAGCTCTTTGGAACACAGAGCGGGCAACATTCGTGCGCACAGTGCTCTTGCAAACACCAGCAAACCCCGCAACTTAGCTACATTCTTGACTGACGTGGACCAAGTCCAATGTGCAACAGGAAGGTCGTGCACCACCGTGCTATTTAGCGGGAGCTTGGCCTAAAACGAAGAATTAGTTGATATACTACGAGATATTTCCCTGTCTATCGTGTATTGACGGTGCCGACTACAGAGTCTAGTCAAACCTGTGACGCCGGGAGAATTATTCGAGAAATCCCGTCCATTCTCAGGAACCACCAGAGGTTTAAGTGAGTGTGTGCCACACCAGTTCCAATCCAGCCGGCGAACGACGATGTCCGGACCGGAACTTCTATACTCCGATATACTTAAGTCAAGATGAATCAGGCGACTGCGAACATCGATGCGTACGTGTGCACCACTGTGCATCTCGCAACTGAGCACGTCTTGACAATAGCCATGAGTTAAAAACAATACTAACATGCATACACTGTGCGCTGTTCTTTGCCGTTTATTTCAAGTATAGTGATTCTAGACGAAATCACCGTCAAAACATAATCATTTCATTGATCTCTTAGAAACGCTAAATCAAACAAAGATAAATTTTCTAAGGATTGGGGATTGCCAGGGTGCTGCCGTCGAGACAAATACGATTCACATTAGCGGGGTTACACTTTAGTCATAACCGTATGTAAACTTTTGGATATGTAGCCATATAGTAGCTATTCGAACTCCTCACCACTCATTTGCAATATTTCAAGTGTTAACTATGCCACACAGCATAGTCCATACACTATACCAATTCAATTCTGAAATGTTTTTGCAGTTGATTGGTGTAGCTCCTAGTTTTAAGGGAGACTAAATCTGTTAGATCTAGTTACGGGATTAACGTGGCTCTTGTACAGAGCGGAGAGCTGGAAGGCTAAAGACACCGAGTCGGAGAGTCCGACGTCTTCCTGTACGCTGTGCACACCTACGCAGTCCCGCTGCTGCAACATTGATTGAGTCTGCGAAGAGCTAACAGCGGCTGGGCACCGTTCCTTACCTTTTTCGTTTGTTAACACATCGCTACCTCAGAATTGTCGATTGTGTCGATTTTCCTGCTTGCGAATTACCTTGCATGGTTCAAGTTTCGGCGCTTTGTATTTATGGATGTGTTGCCTAATCTCTATTTTTTACGCTTCTTGGTTGTGGTTTTTGCACTCCTATCTTGCTATCGCAAAATGCACTATGTAGCACCTTCTTACGCACCAGACACTGTTTCAGTTCCTACTTGTTGCATCATGTGTCTATTTCTAACTTCGGTTACATCCGCAACACGTTCAACTCAAGTAAATCCCGATGACATTGACTGGAGTAGTGCTGCCTTGGGAACCCATATGGGTAGGAAAAAGCCTCTGTCGGTCGTACAAGACAGGTATTCACGACAGCTCTCGTCCAGCGGTAGCTGCCAGAAGCCTTGTAGGAATTCAAAGATATTGTAAAACCGGCAGTGTTCCAGCGCTACCTCCAGCCGAATTTGATCAAGAAAAAATGAACAGGGCGTAAAGTGTATCCATTTACTGTATATATATATGATATTTCGTACTAACAGCTCTCTTTTATGAAACCACTAAGTTAAAGCGATGGATTAGTTTGTGGTGCAATTGTCACCGACAACGAAGCGTAGGATCTCTCGCTGTTTATGGTTCACGTCGTATCGATCATCTCGATGTATGTAACGCTGTTGGACCGAGTTCCACGTACATGATGGAGAGCAGAGGGACTTCTGTAAGATGATGGCTTACGCTAACGATGCAGATTCCTACAACATGCGGCTCACTGCAGAACCGCCCGTCAAATCTCAATCCGAAAGCTTCTCCCATAGGAATTGTTTCGTCGAAATTGGAGGTCACGTGGCGCATACAGCGCATCAGCGTCTGGGACTAGGTTTGACACAGCAAGTGCCGCATTGTGCACACCTAGATAGGTTAGTTTCGCCTGATCACCCATTCCATCCACTTTGACATCTCCATCGTTCAAGCATTGACAAATCCGTACGCTTCTATCGTCTGATTTTAGTACTGGTGGTGTGTGTGACTACATCGAGGTAGTGTAGGCACTTGAGACGAGACGACTTAGAAAGTTGAAATAACCTGCTCCTGGCACTTGTTTTTGAGCGGTGCTACACTGTTTGCCCGAGAATACACTGCCGCCGTGGCAACGTAGGCATACGGAGAAGACA
The DNA here is from genome assembly GCA_011947345.1 of Phytophthora quininea. Lineage (NCBI taxonomy): Eukaryota > Oomycota > Peronosporomycetes > Peronosporales > Peronosporaceae > Phytophthora > Phytophthora quininea. Next base: position 73,392 of record JAAVTG010000486.1, read on the forward strand.
AATCACTTCGCACAAATGAGAAGGCTTGAATACCCCCTGTTTTCTGCTGGCTAGGTGGTTAACAAAGCTGGTAAAAACAGTACCACTACTACGGCCCCAGTCTTATATTTTACGCGCTTAGGGAATGTGAATAACAAGTTATTAAATACGTGCAATTAAATGATTTATTCTATTGTTTTTGTATAGAAAACAGCGAAAGGACCCGTTTACAAGGCGCAGATTCAAGAGCTGCGAGTCCAAACCGACCTTGCCTAGCAGAAGCCAGTAATCTTTCAGCTCAATTTCTATGTTTAAACTCCTTGACACCTCAAAGATCTCGCTGAGACATAGGCTTGCATGCAAAACATCGTAGATAACTCGAACCGCACCCCTGTCACGCGTAACTGCACTTCTCGAATGACATACATAACCGCCACGTACCAGTTACAGCGTCTCAAAAGAAAAATATGAGCTGGGTTTACCATCCGATTAATTAAACACCTAAATAGAACTCTCATTTTCTCTTTGCCTACTCAACCGCAAGTCTTCAATCTCTATCTTGTTACCTGCCAGTTCCTGCCACCAATGTCATGACACGTCGCTATCACGTAGCAGCTAATCAAAGCAATCACGGTCATCATGATGATGGTCACCACGTTACCCGGTACCGCGGTGTTGCTAACGCCGTTGAGGGGCTCGGGAGCTCGTGACAGCCAAAGTATAAGTGGTCGGATTAACCAATGCCGTAGAGTCATTCTGTTCAGGCGTAATGCGGTGTGTTGATTCCAGATAATAGCTCCAAGATTTTTTTACTTTAACAAAACACATGAAAGGGTGAATTTGATCATGCCAGTTACATATACATTCAATACTGTAAAAAAATCGCCGTCATCGCGCAAGTGGCGGATCCAAACGATGCGAAATATATCAACTCCTGTCGTCTTATCGTACACCTAAATTTGTTCCTCCTTCGGGCTTGTCTTAGATAAAGTCACATGGATTTGACGCTAGGGCCCTAAATACCTTAACCCAACGCAGAGGTGTAACGGAAAACAAGCTAATTCAACAACCTACACTGGCCTGGCCGGAGGGACGAGCGAGTAAGTGTGGGAAGAAATGATAGAATAGAAAGACACATACAAGATGATGGAGTGATCCACACAAAATGTCATAACTCAAAATTATGCATTCAACACTTTAGGATAATGTGGTACACACTTCACGTCCACACATCACCAAGTATAGTGTACTGTCACACCAAATGCCGATCACTTCTCACACACTAGTCATATTTCAACGAATCATACTTGAGTTCAAAGCTCTATTTCAACCTATAAAATTGCGGTAAATCAAGTCAACCTGCCAAGTTCCTCTCACAATTCAAAAATATTACGCGCCCGCTACCTCTGCAAGCCTTCCTACGCTCACCATGGTCTGGATTAAATGGAGAATATCTCCACGAATATGGCGCTCGCTGACGCACTGCTGCTGATGGAATATATTGAAATCTTTGTCATCGTAAAGAGCCAACCGGTTACATGTGATGGTTATGTGAGCTCGACAGACCGCATAAGATGCGTTACCAGCTAGTGCGATGTTCCTCGGAAACATGCAAGGCAGCAACACCGTAGGGCGCGTGCCCCTAGAATAGAAAGGTGCTCATGTGTCAAGAGCTCAATTGTGTGTCACTTCTGGAGCACGGTGCGCACGAGACGCAAGCTCGTGATCGAGTTAAGCCCAAGATGATACCTCGACCGTAGGAATATAGTTGTGAGAAGACGGCGGATGGTTTGAAGCCGGCTCATATTCGCATGGTATGGGTCGCCGCTTTGGATTACCTGAAATTTTTCAACCCACGTTGCATCAAATCCAGTGGTTTGGCAGCCACAATACCAAGACAAACCTCCACAAAAGTGATGACTACGACGACATTTGGGGGCAAATGTCTCAGCTTTTGTACGATCCTGGGATGTCTGACATGAAGCCATTTTCGTTTGGTTGGAAACGTGACAACTGCAAGCCTGATGCTGGCAACGGGTCTGCCGTACATCTGTCCTTGGTGGGTTTGACCACTGAGCGACTGTTGCAAAATGAGGCTCGCGATCTAGCCTTGTTCGTTTTTCATAAGGGTACCACGTTCAAGTTGAACCAAGTGGGGTACCCTGTCATCGTATGCGGGGTTTTGGATAGATGCCGATCATTCCATCCGGTGGCATTGTTTATCTCTTCACGACGCCTGACGGCGCTGTATGTGATGGCGCTAGGGGCACTTCGCAGGATTTTTACCACTGTAACTGGTGAGTAGACGCTACAACAGTATGTGATGGCTGACACTGAAGTGGCCTGGCAAAATTTTGTTGATGAAGTATTCGGTGTGGACTCCGACTACGCGTGCCTGATGTGCTTCTACCATGTCGTGGCAAAGGTGCATGTAGCTCAAAGTCGTACCACAACACTTGTGCGAGCGAGTGCAGACATTTACGACCTTCACTTTGCGTCAAGTCAAGAGGTGTAGTTTAAGTCGAGGTTGTGTTGGCCAAGTGATCTGAAGCAGATTTGTAGTCCGGGTTCCGATTGTACTTCAACAACGTTTGGGTGTTAAGTGAGTCCTGGCGCTGGCAGTGCTGTCAGATCTGTTAAATAGCTCAACCGTATGATCAAGCGCGACTATACACTTCACACAGAGCACAAGGTCGGAACCCTCATCCAGCTGCGGGGAATTGTTGCGATAATTAATCAGCCACTCCGCTTCAGTTCAAGGAGGCACCTGAAGCAACGCAGCAGCTAATATCGTGGGTGAAAGATTTTCGTCAGCGGGATTTTCTGCTGGGCATGACACCAAGCCGATCAAGCATCGAATTTGTAGTGGTATCACTGACCCTCAATATTGTACGCATGGAGTCACAGTTCTGGGCTCGAGTCTACCTGCCTGAGGCAGGACGCAGAAAGGAAAATGCCTCGATGTCAGCCCAAATGGGAATCAACTACGCGCGAATGGAGGTCAAAGAACAACCTAAGGGCGTTTGGAATGTCGATGTCAGCGAACAAACGAGTGGATATGTGTATCATTTTAAGTTTGCAATTTGCATTCACGTGCTATTTGCCTTAGAGGTCAAGAGCTACACTGGGACTGATGGTAAGCGTACTATAGTTAACCGTTCGGTCGACAGCCTCAAGCAGCAGCGCCACGGCGCGTAGCTCCTGGTAGACCACGCAACTACGGCCAGGCACTAAATATGGAGTAGGCTAAGTATCGACTAGGCTTACGGCAGCTTTGGAAAACTTCATTTCGTTCTATACAACATGTAATGCACATCGCATCTCTTATTATTTCGTAGTCGTAAAACTCCTTAAATATATGCATTTATATAAACATATATATGCATAACTTCTGCCAAAGCAAAACCAACTACCTCTGCCCTTTTGGGCTTATAGCTTTTCACTTTCTACCAAGATACCAAGCACACAAATCGACTAAGGGCCCCCACCGACTTCAAGTGGTGCAAGTTGCACCTCAAGCAGCGTAGGTGGGGCCACCTAGAAGAGGTAGCGGCCCGGTACCTGAAAAATTTCGACCTCATCTTGCGCGACCCTTCCGTGACCCCGGCCGCCGCAATCAAGTGTTTGCTTGATGCGGTGACCCACGCGCGCATCACTAAGGTTCGTATCGTGGAAGCAGCTGCACACGGAGGCGATGCCGGCAAAACAGAGTGGATGGTGCCAGCTAGGGTTGACTTGGCTGGTAGGTCCACATACCAGATGCGTACAATTCTAGACCGCTGCCGCATTAACGGATGTGTTGTCTCCCCGACCATGCGGGAGCCAACGTGGGAACCCCGAAAACCTTCCTTCAGGAGAAATTCGAAACTACCGCAAGCGCGACCACAAGAAAGTTGACCGAGCCTACATTGAGGCTGAAGCTCTGGAAGACTAAAATCCAACCGTTTATACAATTTAAATACATGCATTATTTTTTTCTACTTATCATGCTTCCTTCTTGAGCAGAATACACATCACGCATGCAGCAAGAGACCCTCAGCTGGAACGGTGCAAAGATTACGCCTATCAACCCGCTTCGCACAAGCCCCTCGCCGCACACGTCGTAATCGCACCCGCTCCGACCCTAGACGCTGATCTACCACCCCCAGTTCTTGGTGATGCTGGTCCTCCGAGCCGGTCATGCGCAGCAGCCGTGGCAGGCCGCGCCGCGGAGTGTTGGTTGACACGCTACCGAGTCACGAGTGTTGAATTGCCGGTGAATTGAAAACTGAGTGGAAATACTGGCTATCGGCTCGCCGTCGAGCAGGATGGGCAGCACGCCTCGGCTGACCTCGGATAAGATGTGAGGATGGGCCGGACGCATATCTGTGTAGCACGCAAAGCACTTTGCTGGCTGCGCGTTGACTTGTATTTGTCCTATTTTATCTGAATAAATCCCGGGCATGGCCGGTTCTAAGCCAACGTTAAAGTAGCTGAACCGCATGCGTACTGTCCTCCGCGAATTTGCATCAGGATCGAAGCATTCTCCCCGCAATAATTGTACAACCAAACGCGCTTGGCAAGCGTCATCGAAAACCAGGATCATGCAAAAACAAGGAAGCAATCTCGCTTCCGGCTTGTTGAGCAGGAGCCAATCGCTAAGCATAATCAAACCACCACATTCAACATTGTGCGCGCGAGTCATCACTCCTTGAGGTCTTGCCATTAGTAGTCGTTTTGCTATCTGTTTAGTACGAGCAGCAATTGCAGGGCGCTACCAAAGCTTTTAGTCAAACGGCAAGAAGCACATACACAACAAAGAATAAAATATTATTTTACTGATTAAACTCCGCTTCGTTATTGGCTAATCCGAATGAGCAGTGTCTTGCAAGTGGAGATGCAGACCGGATATCGACAATCCAGTTGCACAACAAAAGGATCAATTGGTTTTGCTCAAAAACCCATCTAGCATTTCCCATGAAGCTCATATCGGCTAAATGGAGAAAAATATTGGTGAAAACGGGGCGATCCCCTACTACGAAGAACATTCAAATCTGGCTTCAGGTGATCTGTAGCTCCCCAAGAGCGCAAAAAATATTTTTGCTGCCAATATTCGAAAGCTGGCTTGTTTAACAAAATCGGTAGATTTGGTTGGTTTTGGCTAATCACCGGGCTATTGGAGATGAAGACTCGCTACACCTTACGCCTTGACTTCCAAATTACCTTCGTCACTGCTTGCAATCAGCTGTGTACAAAACATTGTTTCTCTTATATTTTTAATTTATTAATCTCTCTTTTTACATGATCCCATATCTCCATGCAACAGACATCAGAGTTGAGCTGGTACAACCAAGAAATGGTCACAAAGGATACAAGCAAATTATTGGAATTCCATTCTCTCTTATAAGTCTGTAATCGCTTTTAAGTTCAGTCAGCATGCGACGTCAATTTCAATGCCGAGACGATTGCAATCCGTACCACCAGGTCTGCGACTCTTCGAACAGGTCACACAGCCCGTCGTACTGCTTGTTTAGCATTGCGTAGTTGTCGTTCATCTTCTGCATCTGCTTGACAAGATCGGTCTGGGCAACTCGCAGCGCTTAGATCTGTGTCTTGTAAAAACGGATCGCTTGATAGTAATGTCGAATTCCTTGTTGTGGACCTGATCCATGCGAGCACGCTTTGTTGCTTTAACAGATCGGCTTGTGGTTTGTTTATTGTAGGAGTGCCGCGAAAATTAGACAGATAAGCGCTCTTCTGCAGCGTCTGAGGTTTACTTTTCTTCCTTGGTCGGTTTTGCTGCCGCGGAGGATGATTGCGAGTGAAGATGAACGATTGAAAGCGTAAACATCTTTCCGCGATTATCGACTACTTGAATATCATCGATTTGAAGGCAATATCCATGCCGTCTTCAGTTTGCCCTCAGTTATTCAGCTCCACGAAGGCAAAAGTAGAAGCCCAGAACCGCAGCCCCACAAATGACTCGACGCTAGGTGCTGGACAAGTTGGATGCGACAAAAATTGCTTTGGCCACCGCCATCAACACGGCGTTTCGTTCTCGACGTGGGGGCTGATTTGTCGTATATCTTGTACTACCTCTACCTACACCCACAAAGCTGTGATGGTTGATTTGAGCCAAAAGACTGGCGTAGTTGGTTGAATCTAGCCATGGGTATTTGTGTGCTAATATTTTTCCTGCTACAGAGGCGTCTGAGAGCTCAGCTAAACTTACTGTAGTGCTGTGACATCTTCACGTGGCCAAAGCACGCTGTACAAGCAATTACCGCGAATACAATCGTATGTATCTTATATGTTACATTTGCTGAGACAACCCTCATGACATTACCTCCTGCTGGTCCACCTCGCTCGTTTTGCCAGCCGCCTCCATCTTGTTATCAGCGGACTGCTGACGTAGTGAGCTGAGGCATGCTGCGTTGGGGGCTAGTGTACCAAACATCGTTTTAGTTTCTATCGTGCTTCTATTTCTTTTTCTAAAATATGTATCCATGTGCTTGAATGATCGTTGCATTGTTCATTTCGACCGTCAAAAGCCTTCCATGCCGCGGTGAGCGCCACCGCAAGCAGAAACATTGGAGACGTCATGGCAATGAAAACCGAGAACTTCATGCATTGACTTTATCACATTAGTGACTCCGACCTATATCGCCTCTCTCGGGTTGTGAACGCTCTCGTCGTCGACCTCCGTGCCGTCTTTCTCCCAGAGCGCTGCGCTGCCAGGCACTTTGATGCCGAAGGTGACGAGTGCGCCCACGCCGACAAAGATGCTTAGGTACTTGAACGACGTGGACCGGTCTCCGATCCCCTTGAACATCAGACTCCAGCACAGCGCACCGACGTTGCCGCCGGCCCCGACAAAGCCTGACGTAGCTCCTGTGAACGATGGGAGGACGTACGGCACGATCCCATAGGTGCTTCCCGTAGAGGCCTGCACGAAGATACCAAAGAAAACGAGCAGCGGGATGCTGCTGGACAAGCTCTTGGTCGTGCTGTACAGGTACAGAAAGATGGCTTGGCCGGCGAAGGCCAGGAACTGCGTGGCAATTCGGCCTTTCATGCCGTACCGGCGGTTGCCGACGTCGGAGATATAGCCGCCAAGGGCACGTGCAAACAGACACATGAAGCCGAAGAGCGACGAGATGAGCGTAGCACGGCTTTGCGTTAGACGACGACACGAATTGGCGTCGGTCACAGGGTCACAGTTCGGGTACGTGAAGTCTTCGTAGTAGTGCTCGGTGAGGACGTTGTGCACTTGCAGCTCGACGCCGAAGGAGCAGGCGTACTGGAAGGCCAGGATCCACGTGATGGGCATCTTAACGACGCGCAGAAGACCTTTTTCATGTCGACGGCGGGCTTGGTCGCCACCACATCGATGATGGGGTCGTTGCGGAGGTCTTTGTACTGCCCTTGAGGGCAGTCGTCCGAGTTGAAATACAGCGCGACTCCAACCACCACCATGAAGAGAGCAGGAAACAGGAGAGCGACACGCCAGCCCATGTTGTCCGACAGAGCTCCGCCCACCGTCACAAGGTTGAAGATCTGCGGGGTCACCAGCGTCGTCACTCCAGCTCCGAGATTGCCCCACCCAGCAGCAAGAGCATTGGCACTGCCCACCACGTCCTTCGAAAACATGACCGACGTCCAGTATGTCGTGGCAATGAACGAGCACCCGACCAGACCGATGAAGAACCGAGCAAACATCAGCCCCGTGTAGCTCGTCACCAGCGCCGCCGACGCCACGGGGATGGCGCCGACAACAAGCAGTACGGCCTGCACCGTTCGAGCGCCGTAGCGATCACACAGGGGCCTCCCACCGCTCGACCGAGGATGGTGCTCGCGACCGACACGATGTTGGAGTTGGAGACTTGGTCGGCCGTGAGTCCGAGCTGCTTCTTGATGGTGGGCATCAATGGCGGCACCGAGAACCACCCGAAGAAGGCGAAGAAGAAGGAGAGCCACGCGTAGTGGAAGGCTCGCATGTGCGGTCTGGCGACGCTCAGCAGCTTGATCTCCACGGCCTTGTCGTCTTGAAGCGGGTCGGTGCGCAGCGGGAACGTGGCGCGGCGTTGACGAACAGCAGCATCGTCGACTTGCAGCGGCGGGGTCTGCAGTCCAGCGTACTGGTTTGGAGTCGCCATGGTTGTCGATGCTAGGTCGCTTGGGGCTCACGTGGCAAGTTGAAAAGTGAGGTCGACCCACATGAGTCATCCCCAAATCGGTTGCTGTTGGCTAAGGAATTCTACCTGAGCAACCTTTGCAGGGAGGGCGATGAAACACATCAAGGGAAGCGATGCTCTCCGCGTCACGTTCTGGGGATGCATCGATCTGCGGTCGTGGCTCGGATGTGCTGAGTCATCCGAAATCCAAGCTGCAGCACCGCAGAGCTGACAGCTTTGGGGATCCATGCCAAGAAGCGCTAGGACAGCGAATCCCCGGCAACGACGACGTTGCTTGCGGACGGACTTTACTCGAAACTTAGCGTCGTCGACAACGTGAACGCCACCGTCCTGGTCAGTTCGCCAGCCTGGCACAGACAAATGTGCGAGTTAGTCGCCTGCTGGCTCCGTTCGACAGACGCACTGGTCGCTGCTGAAGACTCGCCTGATGACCAGCCGCGCGTGCCCAGCACGACCCGACCGATTGGCCGCGCTCGCACATGACGCGCAGTGAGCCGAGCGAAATCGCCGATACTCTCTGTGCGTGATGGCTATGAAGGCGGTCGTGCGGCGGCCTGCCCGCGCCCCAGCCCCAGTCCCCTGCGCCGCTGCTTCCCGCCGTCATCGTCGCCCCCGCATCGTGCTTGTTCACGCTCGGCGCCCATGTTGCAGCGATGGCCGTGAGTTATCGGAAATCCGAGCGGTGACGCGCTGCGCGCTGGCCCAGGAGGCGCTGCATAGGAGACGCAGCGTCTGCTTGGGCGCCATCGCCGTTGAGTCATCGCCAAATGTCCTCGTGGCATGGCCTCGGCTCGCTGTCTCACTTGAATTGCCGTCGCAACGGAGACCATGGCGCAGATCGATCCTCGAGACGTGGGCACGCCCGACAAGTGGGTGCGGCGCCACCCGGAGCTGATCCGACTGACGGGACGACATCCGTTCAATTGCGAGCCCCCACTCAAGTACACGAGCACATTCATTACACCCACGGAGCTGCATTACGTGCGCAACCACGGTTCGGTGCCCAAGCTGCAATGGGAGACGCATACCTTCTCCGTCGACGGTCTGGTGGATAATCCCCGCACCTTCGGAATGGACGAACTCGTCAGCGCTTTTGAACAGGAGACAGTGACGTTCCCCGTGCTTTTGGTGTGTGCTGGCAATCGCCGCAAGGAGCAGAACATGATCAAGAAGACGATCGGCTTTAGCTGGGGCGCTGCGGGCTGCTCCACTGCAGACTGGACGGGAGTACCGCTCCATGTACTGCTGAAACCTTGCGGTGTCAACTGTGAGAATGCTCAATGGATCTGGTTCGAAGGCACCGAAGATCTACCGCATGACAAGTACGGCACGTGTATCCGAGCGAGTACGGCTCTTGATCCGTCCTGCGACGTCCTAATCGCCTGGAGAGTGAACGGCGAACGACTGACTCCCGACCACGGGTTCCCAGTCAGGATGATCATCCCAGGACACATTGGTGGCCGCATGGTGAAGTGGCTCGCGCGGATCCACGTGAGCGATCGCGAGTCGACCAACCACCACCACATTATGGACAACCGAGTGCTGCCGTCGCATGTGACTGCAGAGACCGCCACCACCGAAGGTTGGTGGGTCAAGTCGCAGTACGCCATCATGGAGTTGAATGTGAATGCGGCAATGATCGAGCCAGGACATGACGAAGTGCTTTCTATCAGTGAAGACGACTCGGTCAACGATATCGAGACGTACGTGATTAAAGGGTATGCGTACTCTGGTGGTGGTCGTCGAGTCATTCGCATAGAGCTGACACTGGACGACGGAGCAACGTGGCAACTGGCACGCGTTATCTACGACGAGAAGCCGAATGGGTACGGGAAAATGTGGTGCTGGGTTCACTACGAGTTGGCGGTCCCTGTTGGCAGTCTTCTACGAGCAAGAGAGGTGTGTGTTCGTGCCTGGGACAGCTCGATGAACTTGATGCCCGAATTCCCCACGTGGAACGTCATGGGGATGATGAACAATCCCTGGTATCGCGTCAGGATCCACCACGAGGCAACTACGAGCAATTTGTGCTTCGAGCATCCAACACAAGCTGGAAACCTCAAGGGTGGCTGGATGACCCAGGATCGCATTATCAGGAGTGAAGACGACAATCAAATTCGCAGCAAGAAGCTGCCGGCAGAGTCTGCTGGCGATATGGTGGTTGTAAAGCCTGGTCCAAGTCCAGAGGAGTTTAACGAGCTGCCATTGATTTCAACCGACGAAGTAGCCAAGCACAATACCAAGGAGAGCTGCTGGTTCATTTGCCGAGGCCTTGTATATGACGCTACACCATTTCTCAAAGAACATCCGGGAGGTGCTACGAGTATTTTACTCTGTGGAGGCACCGACTGCACCGACGAGTTTGAGAGTATTCACTCCACCAAAGCGTGGGAAATGCTGAAGAAATACTGCATCGGACGGTGTCCAAGTGGATACGATGGCACCACTGCGACTGGTAGCGACACAGCCTCATCATCAGAAGACCAAGAAGAAACAGACGTTGCTCTCAAAGGAGCTACTAAAGTGCCCATCGTGTTGATCTCAAGAGAAGTGGTTAGTCACGACTCGCGTGTTTTCAAGTTCGCTTTACCGGCCAAGGAGCTGCGACTGGGACTTCCAGTCGGCAACCACGTCTTCCTCTACGCCAAGATTAACGGCAAGACCGTTGTGCGAGCTTACACGCCCATCTCGTCCGAGAGCGACCAAGACCGAGGGTTTGTGTCGTTCCTCATCAAAATTTATTTTGCCGGCGACAACCCCGTGCATCCAGAAGGTGGAATGTTTTCGCAGTACTTGGATGGCTTGCACCTTGGACAGCAGATCCAGATCAAAGGTCCGCTCGGTCACTTCACGTACCTTGGAGAGGGGAACTTCTCGCTCGAAGCGACCAATCTCCACGCAGGTAAATTCGGCTTTATCGCAGGAGGAACGGGGATCACTCCCGTCTACCAAGTCATGCGAGAGATCCTAGAGAACCCGGAGGACAAGACCAAGGTTGCGCTGATCTACTGCGCGCGGTTGGAGCGCGACCTGCTGCTTCGCAAAGAGCTGGAGGCCCTGCAGAAGCTCCGACCAGGCCAATGCCGCATCTTCTACACGCTGTCCGACCTGGACGAGCACGACCCGAGTGCTCGTGGCTGGGCGTACGGCAAATCTCGTCTCAGTTTTGCCATGGTGAAAATATCATCGGCTCCGACGCCGACCACGTGGGTATGTGCGGACCCGAAGGGCTAGTGGAGTACACGTGCAAGTCAGCTCTGCTCAAGCTCAACTACGACCTCAAGACGCAGACCACCGTGTTCTAGTACTCGTGCAGGATGATCGTTATAAACAATGAAGTAATTTCGTGCGGTTGAAGTCAAGCGAGACTTCCCATAATGGATCGTGTCGCGTACTGTCGTCGTAAACAGTTCTCCCTTCCTCGGGCAAGCAACGAAGGGCAAAACCACCACAATTTACTGGTGCAGCGCGCCGTTCGTGCCGGTCAAAGGCGGCCTGAATTTTAGATGACTCACTCGTCATCCTTCCACCGCTGCGGCGTCCGTTTACGCTCCAGCAGACGGTGCTCCAGTTTCTGAAGTTGCCATGATTGGCTCACCGATGCGCGTCATTGCAGCGCACTGCAACAGCTCCAACCAGCGCATCCATCGCACCCTCGCTCGCAAGCGGGTACGCCGCCACTGAGACTCGAAGCTCATTCCATAAGTTGAGCACCACCAAATATCCGAGACTGCAGCATGGGCGAGCTCTCACGCAAGGAAGTCGTCATCGTGGTCGGCAACGGCATGGTGGGCCACCGCTTCCTCGAGCGCATGAAGACATACGACGTCGCCAAGCGCTACACTTTCGTCTCAATCGGCGAGGAGTCCATCCAGCACTATAACCGCATGCAATTGACCGAGTACTTTGAGCACCTCAACATCGAGAAGCTCAAGCTCGCACCGGTCAACTGGTACGTCGGGAACGACATCAAACTGCTGCTCAACGCTCAAGCACTGGCAATCGACACCACGAACAAGACGCTGCTGTGTCAACGTTTGGATGGTGGTGTGGAGAAGGAAAACAAGCAGTTCGAGGTCAACTACGACCACATCGTCATCGCCACCGGCGCCAAAGCACTTGTGCCGCGTCTTCCTGGCGTCGATCTCCTGGCGTCTTCGTGTACCGCACCATCGCAGACCTCAACAACATCATAGCATTGGGCGAGAAGCAAGCCAAGCTCGAGGCTGCCGGTGGTGACAAGAAGTGCGCATTGGTCGTCGGTGGCGGTCTGCTTGGCCTCGAGGCTGCCAAGGCTGTACATGACCTGAATGTGTCGGTGCGGATCATTAACCGGGGCATGCGACTCATGTCCCGCCAGCTCGACGACGGCGCGAAGGTGCTCCACAATGAGATCGTCAACAAGTTCGGCATCGACGTCTTGTACGACAAGTCGACCCACGAAATCTTCGGCAGTAAGGAGACCGGCGTTGAAGGTGTGCAGTTCCCCAACGGCGAGAGGTTCGACGATATCTGTATGGTTATCTTTGCCACTGGGATCAAGCCGCGAGACGAGCTGGCGCACTCCAGTGGATTAGAACTTGCCAAACGTGGCGGCATCCTGATCAACGACTACTTGGAGTGCAGTGCGCCAGACGTACGCACTCGGTGAGTGCGTCTCGCATCGTAATACGACGTACGGTCTCGTCGCTCCTGGCTACGAGATGGCCGACATTTTGGCCAAGAACTTCACGTGCCGCTCGCTGGATGACCGCGTCGCATTCCCCGGCGGCGACATTTCCACCAAACTGAAACTCATGGGGATGGAGGTCGGTTCGTTTGGCGACTACTTCCCAGAGTTCATCACAGAGCCCTTTGAAGCGTTGACGTACAACAATCCGCTGGAGAAAATGTACAAGCTCTTCTTCTCGGCCGATGGGAAAAAGTTACTTGGCGGGATCTTGGTTGGCGACACCAGCGATTTCGTGCGACTGGCGCTGATGTACAAGCAGAAAGACACCAAGCCGCTAGTGGACCCGCCTAGCGAAATTCTGCTGGGCAAACGTGGCGGTGGTGGCAAGAACTCTGTTCTGGACCTGCCCGACGAAGCTCAAGTGTGTTCTTGTAACAATGTGAGCAAGGGCTTCATCTGCAATACCATCAAGGAGAAGAAGCTGACCAAGCTTGGGGACGTTAAGAAAATCTGCAATGTCGGCACGGGTTGTGGCGGTTGCATCCCCATGGTGAAGGATATCCTCGAAGCAGAGATCGCAGCGGCCGGAGCAGAGGTAGACAAGTCACTGTGCGAACATTTCGCCTACTCGCGCCAGGAGCTGTACCAGATCATCCAAGTCGAGCAGTATGAAACCTTCGCCGAGGTATTGACGAAACATGGCCGCAAGCAGCACGACCCTCGCAGCTACGGATGTGAAATCTGCAAGCCTACCATGGCGTCGATCTTCGCAAGTCTGCAAAACGGCCACATTCTCAAGGGCGACCGCGCTGCACTGCAGGACTCGAACGACCGGTTCCTAGCAAACCTGCAGAAGTCTGGCCAATTCTCCGTCGTGCCTCGGGTGGCTGGCGGAGAGATCACGCCGGATAAGCTCATTGTGCTGGGCCAGGTGGCCAGGAAGTTCGACCTGTACACCAAAATCACCGGCGGGCAGCGTGTCGATCTCTTCGGCGCTCAGAAGCAGGATCTGCCGGAGATTTGGCGGATGCTGGTCGATGCCGGCTTCGAGTCGGGTCACGCGTACGGCAAGTCTCTGCGGACGGTGAAGAGTTGTGTGGGCACGACGTGGTGCCGTTTTGGCCAGCAAGACTCGGTGGGGTTCGCCATCTTCCTCGAGAACCGCTACCGCGGCATCCGGTCGCCGCACAAACTCAAAGGAGGAGTGTCGGGCTGCACTCGTGAATGTGCTGAGGCCCGCAGTAAAGACTTTGGCTGCATCGCGACGGAAGCAGGGTACAACATTTATGTGGGCGGCAACGGCGGCACAAATCCTCGCCATGCTACGCTCTTAGCCTCGGATATCCCGCAGGAGCTTGTCGTGAAATACCTTGACCGGTACATCATGTACTACATCATGACGGCTGACCGCTTGCAACGCACGTCCAAGTGGCTGGATGCGCTTGATGGCGGCATCGAACAACTTCGCCGCGTGGTGATGCAGGACTCCCTTGGTATCTGCGCGACGCTCGAGAAGCAGATGAACTATCTCGTCGGCACGTACGAGTGCGAATGGAAGAAGGTGATCGAGTCGCCGGAACTGCTGGCCCAGTTCGCTCAGTTCAAAAACACCGGCGAGAACCAGACGGAAGTCCACATGAAGACCGTGCGCGACCAGCGGATGCCAACGTTTGTGGCACACGCCAGGGCTGGCAGCGAGCACGGGACCGAGTCGTCATCGCCTGCGTCCACCACATCCATGCTACCTGCGGCGAGCTTGGACGACAAAGAGTGGGTCTCCTTGGGCAGCAAAGATCTCTACGACATTAACGGCGGAGGCGCAGTGCTCTACGGCGAGTCGCAGCTGGCCATCTTCAACATCACGGAGAGCTGGAACGGCATCGAGAAGGTCTCGTGGTATGCTACGCAGAATATGTGTCCGTTTGACCACTCGTTCGTGCTTGCCCAGGGCATCGTCGGAGACCTCAACGGCCGACCAAAGGTGGCTTGCCCCATGCACAAGCGCAACTACGACTTGTCCGACGGCTGCTCCCTCAGTGGAGACGACTTGCGCATCGACACGTTCGAGGCGAAGGAGGAGGACGGCACCATCTACGTGTTGCTACCGCCGACGGACGTGGTGGATGCTCGCTTGGCCACGTCGAAATTCGTCGCCAAAGACGAAGGCATCCCGGCACAGCCCGAGGCCGTAGCACCTGTCACTCTGGACTGGTAGGAGTAGTTTGTCAACCACACTAGCGTAACAAAGCTATCAGTGCAATGTGATACGTACCATGAAGTAGTGGTTAGTCTGGACAACAACAACAACAACCAAACAACCAACCAAACAAAGCGCAAGTCAAAGCATTGGGAAATATCTTACTATTTTCCGAAGAATCCAAGCTGTCGGCTTCCTCCCTCGCCTACAAGCTGCTGCCGCAAAGGAACAGAAGAAGGGTGAGAAACCAGGCTGCAGCTTGGCTGACTATTTCCCCGATTCACTTGCTTTACGCCGTCGAGACGACACTTGCAACGGAAGGAAGAACGCACCGCTTGCTCTCCAGACACTGCATTAAAAGCAGACGTTCAATACGTTTGCACCCTCTGGAGACCACAGCGACCGGACCCTCAACTGCCACCCACTCTAGGCGGAGGTTTTTTTCTTCTTCTTGTTCTTCTTCTTGAGCGACGTGGCCAGCACCTTGGCGTTCTCCTCGTCTACCATCTTCTCCGAGTGCACGCGGTCGGCTGGGAAGGGCAGGCCCGTGATCTTGGTGGTGCCACTGGGCAGCAGCAGCACCGTGATCTTGAAGTGAGCCACCTTGTCGCCGGCGCGGCCCTCCAGGATCGGGTAGGCCTGCAGCAGGTCGTGCTTGACGCACTCGACGACGCCCATGCGGGCCTGGGCCTCGTCCTCGAACGAGCGGATAGTGAAGGGCAGCGTCGGGAACTTGTTGTTGATCTCCTTGAAGACGTAGCGGGACGCCTTCATCTTGAGGCGGTACTGCTTGTCCACCTGGCGCTTAAAGACCGTGGTACGGCGCTCGCTGTTGACGGGCTTGTCGCTGCCCGTGGTGTAGCACACATCGATGGTGTACACTTCGTTGGGCTCGAACGTGACCTTGGGCGTGCGGTTCTCCACGTCCGTCTTCTGGGCGATGATCTTGTTGCCGTCGATCACGAAGCGCTTGAGCTGGTGCATGAGCGTGCCCTGCAGGCTCTTGACGCCGTAGCTCTGCTCCAGGCGGGTCAGCGCCTCCGTCACCTGCAGGTTCGTGTTGCCGGGCTTGATCAGCCGCGCGCAGAGCTCCACGGCGTCGTGCGCGCACTTGAGCACGTCCGCCTCCTCGCCCTTGAGCTCGGGGAACTCGGCATCCTTGGCCACGCCCTCCTCGGGCACGATGGCCGTGTGAGCCACCACGGCAATGTAGCCATCAATGTGGCAGCCGAGGTCGATCTTGACCCAGTCGCCGGCCTTGAGCGTCAGCGACTCGTTGGCCAGCGGCGAGAAGTGGCACAGCACCTCGTTGACTGAGATGCTCGTGGGGAAGGCCACGCCCTTCTCCACCTTCTTGCTCTTGAAGATGGCGGCGCAGCGCTGCTCCACGATCAGGTCGCCGAATTTGCACAGCTCCACGGCGTCCTTGCCGGCCGCCAGCTGGGCCAGCACGCCCTCCAGCGCCGACTGCGCGATCTCCGCGGCCAGACGGTACTTGGTGACCACGTCCGAGTTGGAGCAGTCCTCGACCTCCTCGGCCGGCGCCTGCGTCTCCTCCTCCACGTCGCTCACGTCGCTCACACTGCGCTCGTCGTCCGAAGGCATGGCTTCCTCTAGTCTAAGTGCTAAATGACTGGCCGAAAGATCAGGGGAGAAAGATCCCAGCCATCCAGCATACAAACGGCCAGTATACTACTCATTCCACTTGGGTATAGTATGCTTTACTGAAGACAAGTCTATTTTTAAGCAGAAAGCGCGCCAAGTTCCAGAAGCGGAGCTCATGGACGCAGACACGGAGATCACGCCCAACTCGGTGGGCTGGTACATCCTCGAGGGCTACCCGTGGTGGCCCGTGTACATCTGCGACGTCACCAAGCTGCGCGCCAACCTGTATCTGCTCGGTACGCTCGAAAAACCGGAAAAAATAACCCTGGGCCTCACCTTCAATAACGCCGCTAATTTCCTGCTTTTCGACAGGAAATGGCCACAAGAAGATCCTCAAGAAGGCTCGGGACTTCCCACAGGACTTTATCGTTGTCTACTACTTTGGCTCGCACGACTTGTACGTGCGTCTCGAAGGTGTTCGATGCCCAGTACTAATTATTCTGTGATCCCACTGCATCTGTAGTTCCATCGTGTCCTTGAAAAAGGCGTGCTGAAGCCCTGGGATTGCGCCGAGAAGGACCAGTTCCTCAAGGGCCACCCACGCCAGTTGGCGAAGAAGAAGGGCGTGATGGAAGAGCTGCTCGAGTCCATTCAGGAAGCCGAAGAGTACCTATCGCAGCCCGAGGACGTTCGACTGCCGCAGCACATGGTGCCGTCGGATCTGGACCCGACGCTGGAGCCGCCGCCACCCGAGCTGGCACCGCAGGAGATGGATGTGGACATGGAGGACGTCGACGAGGAGGACGCTTTTGACGAGGAAGACGCGCCCGAGGACGAAGACCGAGACGGTGATGCTGACAAGAAGAAGAAAAAGGAGAAGAAGAAGGACAAAAAGCACGCTAAGGAAAAGGATAAGAGAAAGAAGAGCAGCTCCAAAGACAAGAAAGACAAAAAACACAAGAAGAGCAAGAGCAAAGACGCTGGGGACGACAAGAAGCGCAAGC
>JAAVTG010000487.1:0-57161 GCA_011947345.1 Phytophthora quininea
GCACGACCAATTTGTAGTGATCTTCAAAGAACAACAAAGACTCAATCACCTTAGCAAATGCGCCTCCACGGTTCAGAAGGCGTATCGTTGCTACAAGTTTCGCCTACACAATTGAAACACATGCTCGCTAGCATGTTCGTCGAGTTTGTAGACTATTCAGGGCGATCGGTTAAGTTCCAACATATTTCAAGCGGGAAGTATCTCTCGAAGCGCCCCATCTTTTGAAAGGCGTCGCGTGTGGGAAAATTGTTCCGCTGCCATATCCTGGAGAAGAGTTTCGTGCGTTCTGCGAACGTCACGAGGATAACACGCAACTGAGTGACGCAAAGGTTCCAGCAGAAGTGTACTGCGTGGAATGCGAAGATGCGATGTGTAAAATCTGCTTCAGTAGAGACCACACGGTGCGTAAAGCTTTCCAATCGCACCAAGCTCGGAGAATACAGAAATGCAGCCATTGCAACCTGGAAACTGCAACAAGAGAGTGTCTTCAATGCGGAAATGGAAAGGTTCCGTACTGTGATTCTTGCTTTCCGCATGTACACCGTCAGCTTCTCAAGCAATCCAAGCAAGATCAGCGAAGCAAACCTGCCTCTAACTCAGTAATATCGAATGCGGTGCAGGCTGACGAAAAACTGCACAAGTTTCAAGCGTTGGTCGTCATGTGTGTCGAATGCTCAGACCGGGTTGCGCAGTGGTCGTGTGAAACCTGCTTGGACTTCTTTTGCAAGCGTTGTATGAGCTCATACCATGCAAAAGGCCAACGACAGCATCATCGATATCCGCTTAAACTATTTTTCCGTGCTTCGTCAGAAAGCACAGGAAAAGCGTGATGCCGACAATTTAAAAGAGCTTGAAAAGAAGAGAAAACAGAGGGAAGCAGAGAAAAGGTTACAAGAGGCCGAACTTCGACGGCAAAACCTTGCTACGACGAAAATTCAGGCCGTGATTCGATCTTTTGTTGCTCGTCGAAAAGGCAAAGCGTACATGAAGCTTGTGCGACAAACACAAGCAGCTCGGGCCCAACGACTTAAGGACGAAAGAGTGCGAACGTCAATCGCGTACAAGGTGAAAGCCGTCTTTGGGGTTTCACCAGCCTTAAAGTCAGACACAGCCCAAGAGACTGAGGCCCGTCGTCAGCGGTTTGAAAACATTAAGCGCACACTATTCCTCCAGCGACTACCTTTAGATCCATCGAATCCAGTGACGAGACACTGGAGCACGAGACACAAAGCTCGAGCGTTGAAGGCCACCAGGACGTGGTGTGACTACGACGCACAAGTAAAGATCAAGAGGGTGAGTGGGAAAACTGCGTGGGCTCGATCGTGTCGACGCAAAACATGATGCTCACGGGAAAGTGCTTGTGTTTATCCCGCTGGCGAACCGGTCTGTGGTTCTCCGCTGGGAAGACATCCAGCCGTTTGATCAGGAGATGCTACGCCGTCCGTATGAGCCACCACAACAAGTGGCAGTGAATCTCTCGAGAGATTTCCACGCGAAAATCTCCCAAGTATTGGACGCTGGTGCTCGGCGAGCACAGTTGCTGTATCTTCAAACGCTCGAGTTCAACGACATTGCGCAGTACGCATGGGTGGCCGAGTACGACAAGCTACAGCAGAAGAAGAGTACTGGAACGTAGTGCTTAATAGGCGCGTAGCAGAACCTCCCAAGGCAATGGAGCAGATCGAGCGCATGGAGCAAGATCAGCGCGAGAAGCTGGAGAAGCGAGTAGCCCTAGCGAGGAGTAAACTGATAGCGCTGCTACACCCGTTCCAACCGAAGAACAAGGCCAAGCTAGCGTTACGAAGGAGCGCCATCGTGTTCATCCCCAGCGGTCTGGTAGCGCCCGAAAGCAACACGTCAGTAGCGACTTTGCGGCGGGAGATGGAGGCCATCGACTGCGCTCGCTTCTGGCATGACAAGGTGGTCCCAGACCGGCGCTTCGGTGGCAAGAAGGCTAGGAAGTTTTTGTCGATATGCGACCCCAGTGTTAGTTGGGCGGTGGCGAAGATCTTCTACTGGATGGATCTGCACGAGAGCGGCGGGTTCGAATCGCACCAAGAAGCTGCTGGGTATGGCCGAGGACAAGCAAATGTACGTGGCCAACGCTGTGGCTGAGAAATTGGCGATCTCTGGCGAGACCGAAGCGTCTCGAGACAAACTGTTGCAGTTGCTGCAACTAGACGAATCTACGCTGCAATTGCTGGTCTCGAAAGACCACCAGCAAGCTGCGAGTGAGGACGCGCATTGACCAGCGTCGAATTGATGCACATCAAGAAACGGCTGGGTAAAGTTAAGCGCACTTTAGAAATCGTCTGGTACTGTCGTTGTTTAGAATTTAAGCGCGCTTAAGGGTTTCACTGGTACAGGTGGTACCAGTCGCCGCGCTCGAGCCCAACCAGTGGTTTGCCAGAGCCGCGTCCATTTGCATTGCCCACGCAGCAAAAGGGAAGTTGGAAGCTAACGCATCAGCTAGGAAACAATGGGTAAGTGAAGCCAGCCATGCATACACAGCAGCACACAGAGAGCCCTACGAGCAGAGCGATGCGGCCTCAGACAGCGCAGGATTCGCAGACACAGGTGGCCAAGACTTGACTGCGGCCGTCGCTCTGCTCTTATAGAGGGGCTACTTTACTACCAGGACCAGGACCCAAACGTGCTGACGGTTGTGCCTGCCTGCAGTCCAGATTAAGGCGCACGAGCTTCGCACCAAGAGCAAGACGGAGCTGCTCCGTCAGCTGGACGACTACCAGCAGGAGCTGGCCCAGCTCCGCGTGGCCAAGGTCATCGGCGGCGCCGCCTCCAAGCTCAGCAAGATCCGCGTGGTGCGCAAGTCGATTGCCCGCGTGCTGACGGTCTACAACCAGACGCAGAAGGCCAAGCTGCACCAGGCGCTGGGCTCCAAGAAGCACGTGCCGCTGGACCTGCGCCGCAAGCAGACGCGCGCCATCCGCCGCCAGCTGTCCAAGCACGAGAAGTCGCTTAAGACGCTCAAGCAGCAGAAGAAGGAGGCCTACTTCCCCAAGCGCCGCTTCGCCCTCAAGGCCTAAGCGCTACCGGGTGTGCGTCTCTTTGGACTAAATACAACCTCCTAAGCTTCCCACGGCGTCGAAATCCCCCTGCAAATGTGTTGATTTAGTCGCCGAGGACGTTCCAGCAGAAACTATCGTCTTCCGAGTTTGAGTCCGACACGAGGTCGAAGCTGCTACTACCAGAGTCGGCTTTGTCTTCTTCTTCGTCGTCATCTTCGCTTGGTGGGACCAGTTGAGTAGCATCTGGATCGACGTCGTCTCCGGTGCTTTGTTGCGTTGAGCGTAATGTACTTGCAGGGTCGACTAGTGGCAGTGCACCCAGTGCGAGATCACTCAGCAAGTCGTCGTGGATAGAGAGTCGTCGGAGGTTTGGCTTGTTGATATGTTTGGGTCTGCAGCTGGTTCAACACCACCTTCCTATTGTGCAAAGCCAAAAGTTGTAGATGCTGACAGGTATGTGAAGATGACAGAAGACACGTACTTTGATCGTGAACGGCTGCACTACGTAGCCTGCTGCAGATGACTTTACAATCGTGATCGACCGATGAGCGATGTGTCGCTCTAATATCAACTGCAGGGCAGAAAAATAGTGTGTTAGCGGTCTCGAAGAAAGCTACAAAACCTGCTAAGACTTGCCCTTGTCGTCACGCAATGCGCCCAGCTATCGCCAAGAAGAGGTTTCGTGTACAAACCACCTACAACATCGTAATGTGAAGATCGGTGCAGCGAAAGTAGCAGCATTCCTTTTACCTTCGCCATCAACTGTAGTTGCACGGTTAGTGACGGCCACAAATGCTTGATATGTGTCGGCAAAAAGTCTGCAAGAAATCAATGGTCATTTTCTAACGGCACCTTCAACACCTGCAACGCAGACACACTTTAAGTCTCTCGCAAGTTTTAGCATTTGATGCTGACGCTGAGCGTGCGTGAAATCGTCAGCCTGCCATTGTAAAGACCAATACCACAACTTCAGCTGGCAAGGTAGTAAAACAATAATAAAAGCCACAGTTCACCTTTACAAAAAGTGTAGTCACGCAGTCGATTAGCACAAGCTTTACTGCTTGCGTAGCCATGGCATCGTGCATCGCTTTAAACCTGAACACGATTTCAACGGCGTAAGGCTACGTTAAAACCCCGAAAGATAAACTTTTGTACTTACGTACTTGGAGATAAACGGAGTGAGCGAGTCAATCTTCACGACCCGAACACGCTTCATGACTGCAGCTGCCAGCGCCTTTATGTCTTCGTCTTGACCAGTTTTCGCCATTTGAATGCGTGCAAGTGCAATTTGAAGTAATCTGCATCATAACATCGTAAGAAAACTGCATCAATTCCACCATGACAGTTGAGCAAACCGCTTGGCGCTGAAGTTGTGCTCCACGTCAAAGAACACGACGCTATTCTCCGGGTAATCCATCGCACACGCCACTGCGAGTGTCATAGCCATTTGACTCTTGCCGATTCCAGCTGCACCCACAAACTCCGTCAGTCCGCGACATTGGAGACCACCGTTCAGCGCTTGGTCAATGCTTGGCAGCCCCGTTCGTAAGAAAATGGGGTGGTTGACACTGTCGAGGAACATGTCGAAAGCCTACACAGTAAATGACAATAGTAAGATTATATTGTCAGTTGCAACAATTCAACAAGTTTTGAACGCACAGTTTGCGGCGCTGGGGCCAGTCGGATCGACAATTTCTCCAGCAATTCCTGCATTTGACACATTTTTCAGCTGCAACTTTTCTTTTCAATAGAAAATCTCAAGTATCCTACCTTCGTTTCGCGAATCGACATGTCCACAGCATGGGCGACGTCACAGGAGGACGCTGCAAGAGCTGGCGGTGCGTGGCGATGCCGCTTGAACGGAATAACCCCTGCGTCGCTCGTCCACATTCTCTCGAGCCAACACCCGCTGCAACATTTGCAATTGACTAACGCCACAAAACTCACTTCTGTTACACACTTTCACACCAAAGGTAACATATACTGGCAATCTTATGGCGCTGTCTTCACTACATGGACACTTAGACAGCATCCGTCGATCCGTAGATATTCGCAGCACCGTCCACCAGATTGTCCTTCTCCGTCTTCTCAATATTCCCGTCGTGGAACAAAGCTGTGTACTGATTGATTTCGGGCAACGAGTCTTGTTGCAGGATGGCCATATTGGCCGGTGACAGTCGTCCCTGGTGGAACGAAAAGGACTCGGACACTGTGGATTTGAGCTTGGCGTACGGCACTTGACGCCATGAACCATCGCCCGAGCTATCTGGGATGTGGGACAGACTGGCACCGCCGGTGATGAAGTAGTATTGGCTGCGGATCAGCACAGTCAGCTCTTCCTCGATATGCAGCAGACGCGCTTCCAGATCAATGTCGTTGGCGTCCAAACCGAACGGACACTCGATCTCCATAGCCACTTCGTCGGCCATGAAGAGGAACGTCCCCATAGAAAGACCCAGATCGGCGTGTACAGTCCCGAGTTGGGCACGATGACGAACGTGTAGAGCAGCATGTAACCCGCCAACAGGAACTGCAAGTACTGCATGTAGTTGAACGGGATCGGGACGTTGGCGATGTTGAAGACGGTCGTGTACAGGTTGGGCAGCTGCGCGATCTTGATCTGCAGGTTATTGGCGTTCGGTAGCGTCAGGTGGCCGCGCATAGTGGCGACTTGGACCAGTCGCTTCAACCAGAGTTCGGTGATGGTGGCGCGCAGCTTGTGGGGAGTTCTCCGCACAAGAGCGCGGTACGACTCCTTGTCCTTGACCTCCTTCTTGTGCTCCGATCCGCATGCGTACAGCTCGTCGTACTCTGCGTCCGTCAGCACACCTGAGTCCTTGAGCTTGTCGATCCCGTCACGGCCCCGACAGTCGTGGAAGACGATGGCAATATACAAAAACACCAGGCGACGCAGTTCCGTGAAGAACGTACACTTCTCCAACACGTCGCGAGGAATGTGTTGCTTCTTGTGCTGCATTTGTTGACGTTTCTTGTCAAGCTCGAGCTCATCCTGAACGGATCTCCCACTGCGCTTAGCAGCTTCCGCGATGGCTTCATCATTGGTGTCCTCGACGTTGCTTTCCTTGAGCTCTTGCTTGATGGTGGTGCTGACATAGGCACACCCTGAGCCGACGATCTCTCGGGCAGCTTCGGAAAGAGCGCCCATCGCCACCATACCAGCCCGCCATTGCGTGAACGCCGAGTTGAGTCGGAACGAGATGATGAGACCCAGGAACGTGTTGAACACTGTCAACGAGTCGGTGAAGGCGGTCGAGCTGCGTGTGGGGACCACGAACGGGTGCAGGTGGTTGGCCACCGACACGGCGAGAGCGATCGTCGCCATCAGCAGAGCTCGCATCGGGGCCTGTCCGTTCAACGCCGACCCGTGCCACCGCAGCAGCACAGCCCACAGACGCGACGTATCGTAGTAAATCATGCCTCGGTCCTTGATGAGTTTTTCGGGAATGACGTCCCTTCCAGCACAGCGGTGTACTCCTCCTGCACCAGGAATCCCGTGGGAAAGTTGAGCAGTGGGCAAGCGTCCATCTTACAGCGGTCAGAAGAGTACACGGCGGGCACTAAAACCTCATCAGCTGGCGATGCATCACTTCATCGACGTGATATCTAACGACGTCATTGTCGTCTCGATTAGGTTAGCTTCACATCGAGAAGAAGAAGCCGCCGTTGATCAATCTTACGGTCAAGGGCCTCGCATTTTCCTCGGAGTGCTGCCGTTGGCGAGGGTTTCGGTGGCTGCAGATACAATACGTTCCCCCAGCTGCAGTGACCGTAGCTGTCTACACGGTGCAGCAGATGTCGATGGCCAAGGCGGGAGAGCTCAACACACTGCTGCTCCATTAGCTCCGTGGTTTCATTTCGCAACAAGAGCAGTTGGACACTCGCAGGCATGATCTACTACGACACGGCGCATTTGTGGGGCGTCCTGCCGAGGCTGCACGGTTCGGCTCTCAATGGCCAAGCCCCCAAGCGAGCTTTCGTGATGGCAATCATCGCCCTAATGATTGCGATTGTCAATCACTACCACCCGTTTGTGGTGGCGACGCGTGAATCGACGGCGTTCACGGACTCGCTCACGGTGTTCAACACGTTCCTGGGTCTCATCGTGTCGTTCCGAATGAACTCGGCCTTCAGTCAGTGGCGAGCGGGCGTGGTGGCGGTCGGTTCGCTCTCTGAAGCAGCCCGAGATATCGTCGGCTCTGGATGCGCCTACGTGAGCACCACTATCAAGATGGAGGAGCAGAAAGTTGACGAAAATCATGGCAGTGTCAACAATTCCAAGCAGTCGGCTGTCCCACAAGACGTCGTGGAGAAGTGCACGTTCTTCACCGAGCTCCGTCGACTGGTTTTCTTGTACATTGCGATCGTATTCCACGCCTCACGTGGACTCGACGGCATCGACAAGCTGCGGGAAGCTGGCGTTCTTACTGCTGACGAATACGACGAGCTATACGCGTGCGGCACCGAGAACAAAACACTGGTAGAGAATATCGAGTCGTATCAAGCAGTGGTTCGTCGTACCCCACACAAGCTGCGCGCCACCATCACCGAGCTCTGGATGAAGCGTCTCGTACAAGTTGCCACGAACCGGGGCCACATGACTCCGCAGAACTCAAACAATTTGCAACTCAAGATCTCGAGACTCCCCAACCTGTACACAACGGTCTTCAACATCGCCAACGTCCCGATCCCGTTCAACTACATGCAGTACTTGCAGTTCCTGCTCGCTGGTTATATGTTGCTGTACACGTTCGTCATCGTGCCAAGGTCCGAGTTCTTCACGCCGCTTTGGGTGTTCATGTGGGGCACGTTCCTGTTTATGGCGGACGAGGTCGCCATGGAGATCGAGTGTCCATTTGGGTTGGATGCGAATGACATTGATCTTGAAGCGCGTCTGCTCCAAATTGAGGAGGAACTGACCGTGCTGATCCGCAGTCAGTATTACTTCGTGTCTGGAGGCAAATGCCTCACACGGATTCCGTCGATTCCCGATGCAGACTCGTGGAAGCGAACTCCGTTCGGAAAGCCCAAACCTGCCTCACTCCAGAAAGATTTCTCGTTCCACCAAGGCCGTCTCTCTCCATCGCAAGGAGGAGGACTTCGACAGGGGTCATTGCCCGAGATCAGCGAGTTCACAAACCTCATCCAGGACCCGAACGTATCGTCTGGCAGCAACCGAGGAAGTGACTACGGTTCAGCAAATTCTTCCGCGTAGGCGACGAGGAATATTTGAAATACCATGCTGATTTCCCAGCCATTGTGAGCGTTCAGCAAAAAGAACTTAGGCCGACTTGATGCCGGTCATGCCGCCCGCCTGCTCAATGAGTTTCTCTGTTTTGGCGCGGAACTCGTAATACTTGGCCTCGTCCCTGGGGATATCCGCGTCGCCCTTCTTGTACATTACCGCCAGGTTGTGGCACGCAGGCGCAAAGTTGGCGTCGCAGGCCTTCTCCAGGTACGTCTTCGCCGTGACGGCGTCCCGCTTGATAGGACTGCCGGCAACGGGTGACAGGTACATACTCGCGACGCGGTTGCAGCTGTTGGCGTCGTCGCGCTCGCACGCCTCCTTGAACGCGGCGAGGCCCTTGGCAACGTCCTGCAGCACCAAAACAACAGCAGCATCAGCAACAGAAGACTCTAACAACACTAGAGCAAAGACACACCTTATCGCAGCCGATGCCCTGCGTGCGCATGAATCCGACGTGGTGGCAGCCGGCGGCGTGGCCGTCAGCACACGATTTCTCTATCGTCACAGCAACATGAGTTCTCACTTTCTGCTTCAAGTGGCACACTCGAGCCAACTCACCGAAGAGCTTGAAGGCCTCGGGGTCGCTCTGCTCGGTGCCCTTGCCAGCAACTGCAGGGTAGACAAAAGGATAGCTATTGAGCATCTCCAGTAGCATCAAGTGTTGTTGGTTGTGACCAATAAAACTCACGCTTCAGACGGCCGAGGTTGAAGCAGGACGCCGGATACCCATTCTTGCTGCAGTTGAGCTCGTACATCTTGGCTGTAAGAGCAAATCAAACAAGTGCAAAGCGCACAGAATTGGAATTGCGCACAAAAACAATTAGTTTATCAAAGCGAAGGATGGCGTCGAAAAGGCCGCATACCTGCGTCCGCGTAGTTCTTGTCCACGACGGCCAGCCACTCGCCCCAGCTGTGGCAGGCGCTGGCGTCGCCGTCGCCGTCGCCGTCGTTGCAATTTGAACGGAACTCGTAGTGGCGTTCCTCCAGTTGCTGGTTCACGCGCTTGACGTCGGCGGCGCTGGGGTTCGCCATGGCACTTCAGATTGACCAGGAAAATTACGACCTCATGTTGATGGCTTATCTATGTGCCTGCAAAATATAGACTTTCTTTGCTATTATTTTCTAAAATCTAAATAAAAGTGATTATTTTCCCGAATGGGTATCCATACAAATTTAGGCAGAAAAGAGTCACTTCCGTGGACTTCGCGACGCTGTCTTGCAGTACTATCTATTCCCAGCCTCAGACACTGTCCGAATTAGTCGTTAAACCAGTTTGTTGCTATCACTCGAGTTAACGAAACAAATTCAGATATCCAAATTGTATATCAAGAACAAAGCTGTTGAGATGAAGATCAGCAAACTGATCATCTCCCCATTGATTTCCTGGTTAACTACGCTATAGTCCGTACAACTGTAGTCTTCCTAGTAACGTGATCACTGATTAGCACTTACATTTGCGTAGCATCTGAGTCCTCGTCGGCTTCATGGTGACGAGGAAGATCTTCAGTGACAGTGGCGCAGTTATTTGCGGCGACGGTATTTCTCTTGAGAGAGACGACGCTTTCGTGCATTCTCCTTCCCGATGGCGAGAAGGCGATGCTCGCGTTGAGCGTACTCCTCCGCATTATCTTCGCGCAGTGGGTTGTACTCGATGTGAAAGTTTGTTAGGCTCACACAAACCTGGAAAATGTCGTCGTACAGTTCTTCTCCCCACCTGTATTTGTCCGAGCATACACGCCACAGTGTGCACAACCTCCCGAAGAAGTTCTCCACGATCACGCGGTCAGTAGAGACGTCGTCAATGAAGTGCTGGTCAACACGGGAGAGGTTCTTGCCTTTCTTCGGATGAATGTAGCGCTTCTGGTCGGCGAGACCTTGGTAGCCTTTGTCCGCCAGCAACGCCCACTCGTCCAGGAAGCTCTCCGCCAGCAGCCCTTCGTCAGCTAAGTTCCTATCCGCTTCAGATTTCAGACGGATCGAGTCGTGGAACTCGGTGTTATTCTTGAACATAGTGATGTCGGGAGTGTTTCCTCGTGCATGGTCACTGCAGTTAATAGCAAACCCACGCGGGTTAACCGAGACTTCAACCTTCAGTCCATAAAGTTTGTTCTTACCGCTGTAAAACGGCATCACTTCTGCCATCGTTCCAGCGGGGCGATTCGACTGCTGAAACGTCACGTCGGTCGCATACAGCGCGCACGGGAAGTGCTGAAAGGTGCGACCAGACGTGACGAAGTTCCGCATCGTGGACTCGTCAGCCTTAGCACGCACCCAGTCGTCGTACAGTCTTGGTGCGAGGACGTGCAGGAAGGCGGTGACAGTTTTAATGAATGTCGGTGTCTTGATGCGGAAGACGTCCGCGTTCATATCCCACGTCCCGCCATGCTTCAGGACGGACAGCGTCATAAAGAATACGTCCTTGCCAGCCAAGCCCGAGCGCCGACCACGACCCACCTTCCAGTATCGGGTCACATGAGGGCGCGCGCTGGCCCATAAGCGGTTGAATTCCCGCGGCGAGAAGTTCGTCAGGCGGTGAATTGCTTCTGCTCCGCCTTCGTTGTACCAAGAGTCAACTATGGGGCAAGGGAGTCCTGGTCGTCAGCATCGTCTTCTTGAGGTGGCTGGCGAGAAAACCCAGCGAACTTGGCGCGCCGCTCAACTTCATGCTCATCGAGCATGTCCAGCATCGATTGCTGATGCTCTTGCTGGGAGCGCTGGGATCTACGCGAGACCGTCGCGGCAAGCGACCGGGTGCGGGGTGAAAGATGGAATGCTGGGTTGGTGGAAGAGCCGCTAATAAGTCGCATTTGGTAAGAGAAAGCATCCTCTTGACGCCAACCAGTGACCATGAGCTCTCAACGCCAACCAGTGACCATGAGCTCTCAACGCCAACCAGTGATCAGCCAGTCCTCGACGCCAACCAGTGGCCAGCAAGCCCTCGCTTCCAGTCATCGGTACGCCTCAGTCAGCTGTTAACTGGCATCTGGTGCAGATAATGAAGGACGTAGGCTCTGTGTAAGTGAAGCGCTGTACAATGGAGTTGTGTGGTTCATGACAAGGGAGTCAGTTTGTTTTTGCATGTCAGCGAAACGATAGTAGCTTTACAAAGCAATGAAAGACAGCTCAATTTCACATCTCGAACATCTTCTGTAGACGTTGCGAAACAATCCAATTCCGTGGCGATTTGTCGCTTGCTGACGAGTGACTTTCGTGCCAACGACAAACTGGTACTTAGGTCAAATTAAGAAATTAAAGACCCGGGAGGGGCGTACCACCGCGGTACACCACGCACAAGAGCCCCCGGGTCTCTAGTTCGAATAACAGAAGGACACTTGGCGTATTGACACTGATCTTATAGACTTAAACTATACGTCCTCAAAGCGTATAAAAGCCCAATCTTTAGCACCCCATACATAGTACCCTAAATTAAGGCACAGGCGGTGCGGAAAATGATCGTATTTAGTGATGTAGGAGCCCTACCGCTCTTTAGCCTGGGATGAACTGCGCCCAGGTAGAAAGAAGTATGGCGGGCGTTGAGGTTGGCACTTAATCGCTGAATCATGAATGGCTACGCTAGTCAGGGCGTGCTGCGCCATGGGAGGCTTCAACCCAAAACCGGAACCTCTGTTTCACTCCATGAAATCCATAGCAGTAGACTGAAAGACACTACGAGGGAAGCTAGCACTTCCATACAAACCGAATCTCTGTTGCTAGACAGGTAAAATTCCGAATAAACTCTACTGAGTCTCGTCCTAAACTGGCCAGCCTCACAATATCATACCACTAGTTCTATTCCGCTCCATAGTCGCATGCTACCAGCTTGGCAGTATTCTGTCCGTCGATACTGCCAGGTGGTAGGCGAGATTTGATCGATTAAGCCCGCCACTACAACCGTAGCACATATCCCATGTATTTTTTAATGTCCACCTGCACTACAATCGAGGTGATCGTAAAAGCTACATTTTAGGTCTTCCTAGAGGATAGATAAGATATTGTGTCGAAACCTAAGAGCTCGCTACCGCACTTAGCGCAGAATAGAGCTACACCCGCGTATCAAACACCAACAAAAATGTTTGCCCCCATCAAGGTGCTGGTACGAAAGGGTTTTAGGATCGAGGTAACAAACCCATCGCCAGAATTCATTTTCCAGTTGTAACGGGTATAGTAATGTATGCCCATTGCTGGAGAAGGCAAAGATTTATGCTCATCTACTTGGTCAAACAGTCTTCCGAATATAAAATAATGTCGGATAGTTTTGGCGACAATTCGGATAACTAATGGATCGTTCATTTTCGTTGTAGCAACTAGATTGTAGAGCGCACAAGTTATTTTCCTTACTATAGGGGGCATAGTTAAAATGTTGTGTGTGTCTTAATGGTTAATGTGATAGCACTGAATCACCTGCAGGTACAGTGCGAGCGGAAATTATACGGCCACCCACACTTTTCAGCAAAATTTCTTCAAAACTGTGTTCTGGAGGATGCGAGCTGGACTAGCAGGACGAACGCGTCAAAAGGAGTTTTTGGTGGTTCAAATGTTCAAATTCATTAGGAACTAGATTATTTATCCCTCAAAACGTGAACTTCAACATCAACAGGTGCGGCGGTAATTATACCGCCACCAGTCTCATGACGCTCTAACGGTGTTCTCTATTGCTTTTATCGGAGCCTCAGTACTTCGTCTTGGCCCCTCCGAGCTCCAGAACCGCAACACCCCTCTTAGGCATTGAGATTAGCTGCTGGTTCATGTACTCAGAGGTGACATTTGCCCAATACTTCTTGATTGTCTCGACTAGAGTTTCACGAGTCTCGTATTACCATCCTTGAGCATACACTGCGCGTGCTAGCACACCCCATAGGTTCTCTATCCGGTTCAGATCGGGACTTTGCCGGCCGTTCCATTATGGCCACGTTCTCCTCCTCCAAGAAGCCCATGGTGGCCCTCGAAGCATGTGTCGAGGCGTTGTCCTGTTGAAAAATACACTCACGCCCGAAAATACCATCAATAAACGGCAGCAAATGCTCCGACAACGTGTCAATGTAGAGTTCACTGTTCTGAGAGCCCTCTAAAATCACCAATTCACTCTCCCCGCCCGCACAAATCGCCCCCCACTTTGACGCCGCGAAAATATCTGCAGCTCGAACCGTAATTCGTGCCAGTAATAGTGCAATCCGTCCGGCCCATCCAAGTTTAACTTTTTTCATTGGAGAACACTACTGTAGCCCACTTCGTGGCGTCCCAGGTCACTTTGTCGTGAGCCCACTTGAGACGGTTTTCCTTGTGGCGCTTCGTAAAAATGGGAGAAGCCATTCTTTTTCGTACTTGAAATTAGAGCGATTTTGAAGCAACTATCTAATCCGGCGAGCACCAATCTCTAGCTGTAGCTGACGCTTAAGCTCGGGCGCACTCAATTTACGGTTCGAAGCCTCCCGAAACAAGCGTATCTCAGACGAAGGAGTCAACTTCTTCGGTCGCCCAGGACGTTTGGCGGTGTTGTAGCCGTCTGGGTTGGAAAGGAACGAGTCCATAACGTCTCTTGAACGGGTTAATGACCTCGCGATCTTCTTTCACTCCAATTGCATTTGCTAAGAGCCGTTATCTTGCCCTTCTCCTCCTCTGTAACGGGGTGACACGAAAGTCATAACCGTGCGTTGACTTTGGAGTATACCCGAAACTCTTAACCGTGCGTAGAGTTTCGACTCTGTAGCCATCTGGCTCTCCACCACTCGTTTACATATCTCTTAAATTAACTATGCCACATAGTTTAGTCTATACATTTACACCAGGGTCAGATAAAACAATTCAATTCAGTTCTATATTTGCAGTTAATTAGTGTTGTCCTTATTTTAAGGGACACTGACTCCGCGAGTCCTACTTACGGGGCTGCACTTGGTTCTAGTATAGAACCGAAGGCTGGAAGCCTAAAGACACAGACTCGGGAGTCCTACGTCTTCCTCTGTGCACGTGCACTGATACGCAGCCCCGCTGCATCCTCAGTCAGCGCAACGCCGCTATGCATCCAGTACGTGGTCAATTTTACTCGCTACGAGCACCAAACGGTGTGATTAGACTCGTTACAAACGCCAGCACATATCATTCTCACCGACCAACAGCAGGGCACAAAGCTGCAAAACAGGCAGTGGCGGTATAATTATTGCCGCTATGGGTTGCTGGGTGGGGGAGTTTTGTCTGTTGCGGAGGCTGCAGAAGCCGAAACGGCGTGAAACAACCACCAATCGGCTTGTATTGCTATCTCTTTTATAATGGATAAAATTATCCATCTCGAGGCGTCTTATTGGAGAAAACTTGCTGAAAAGTGTGGGTGGCCGTATAATTTCCGCTCGCACTGTACCTGCAGGTGATTCAGTGCTATCACATTAACCATTAAGACACACACAACATTTTAACTATGCCCCCTATAGTAAGGAAAATAACTTGTGCGCTCTACAATCTAGTTGCTACAACGAAAATGAACGATCCATTAGTTATCCGAATTGTCGCCAAAACTATCCGACATTATTTTATATTCGGAAGACTGTTTGACCAAGTAGATGAGCATAAATCTTTGCCTTCTCCAGCAATGGGCATACATTACTATACCCGTTACAACTGGAAAATGAATTCTGGCGATGGGTTTGTTACCTCGATCCTAAAACCCTTTCGTACCAGCACCTTGATGGGGGCAAACATTTTTGTTGGTGTTTGATACGCGGGTGTAGCTCTATTCTGCGCTAAGTGCGGTAGCGAGCTCTTAGGTTTCGACACAATATCTTATCTATCCTCTAGGAAGACCTAAAATGTAGCTTTTACGATCACCTCGATTGTAGTGCAGGTGGACATTAAAAAATACATGGGATATGTGCTACGGTTGTAGTGGCGGGCTTAATCGATCAAATCTCGCCTACCACCTGGCAGTATCGACGGACAGAATACTGCCAAGCTGGTAGCATGCGACTATGGAGCGGAATAGAACTAGTGGTATGATATTGTGAGGCTGGCCAGTTTAGGACGAGACTCAGTAGAGTTTATTCGGAATTTTACCTGTCTAGCAACAGAGATTCGGTTTGTATGGAAGTGCTAGCTTCCCTCGTAGTGTCTTTCAGTCTACTGCTATGGATTTCATGGAGTGAAACAGAGGTTCCGGTTTTGGGTTGAAGCCTCCCATGGCGCAGCACGCCCTGACTAGCGTAGCCATTCATGATTCAGCGATTAAGTGCCAACCTCAACGCCCGCCATACTTCTTTCTACCTGGGCGCAGTTCATCCCAGGCTAAAGAGCGGTAGGGCTCCTACATCACTAAATACGATCATTTTCCGCACCGCCTGTGCCTTAATTTAGGGTACTATGTATGGGGTGCTAAAGATTGGGCTTTTATACGCTTTGAGGACGTATAGTTTAAGTCTATAAGATCAGTGTCAATACGCCAAGTGTCCTTCTGTTATTCGAACTAGAGACCCGGGGGGCTCTTGTGCGTGGTGTACCGCGGTGGTACGCCCCTCCCGGGTCTTTAATTTCTTAATTTGACCTAAGTACCAGTTTGTCGTTGGCACGAAAGTCACTCGTCAGCAAGCGACAAATCGCCACGGAATTGGATTGTTTCGCAACGTCTACAGAAGATGTTCGAGATGTGAAATTGAGCTGTCTTTCATTGCTTTGTAAAGCTACTATCGTTTCGCTGACATGCAAAAACAAACTGACTCCCTTGTCATGAACCACACAACTCCATTGTACAGCGCTTCACTTACACAGAGCCTACGTCCTTCATTATCTGCACCAGATGCCAGTTAACAGCTGACTGAGGCGTACCGATGACTGGAAGCGAGGGCTTGCTGGCCACTGGTTGGCGTCGAGGACTGGCTGATCACTGGTTGGCGTTGAGCTCATGGTCACTGGTTGGCGTTGAGAGCTCATGGTCACTGGTTGGCGTCAAGAGGATGCTTTCTCTTACCAAATGCGACTTATTAGCGGCTCTTCCACCAACCCAGCATTCCATCTTTCACCCCGCACCCGGTCGCTTGCCGCGACGGTCTCGCGTAGATCCCAGCGCTCCCAGCAAGAGCATCAGCAATCGATGCTGGACATGCTCGATGAGCATGAAGTTGAGCGGCGCGCCAAGTTCGCTGGGTTTTCTCGCCAGCCACCTCAAGAAGACGATGCTGACGACCAGGACTCCCTTGCCCCATAGTTGACTCTTGGTACAACGAAGGCGGAGCAGAAGCAATTCACCGCCTGACGAACTTCTCGCCGCGGGAATTCAACCGCTTATGGGCCAGCGCGCGCCCTCATGTGACCCGATACTGGAAGGTGGGTCGTGGTCGGCGCTCGGGCTTGGCTGGCAAGGACGTATTCTTTATGACGCTGTCCGTCCTGAAGCATGGCGGGACGTGGGATATGAACGCGGACGTCTTCCGCATCAAGACACCGACATTCATTAAAACTGTCACCGCCTTCCTGCACGTCCTCGCACCAAGACTGTACGACGACTGGGTGCGTGCTAAGGCTGACGAGTCCACGATGCGGAACTTCGTCACGTCTGGTCGCACCTTTCAGCACTTCCCGTGCGCGCTGTATGCGACCGACGTGACGTTTCAGCAGTCGAATCGCCCCGCTGGAACGATGGCAGAAGTGATGCCGTTTTACAGCGGTAAGAACAAACTTTATGGACTGAAGGTTGAAGTCTCGGTTAACCCGCGTGGGTTTGCTATTAACTGCAGTGACCATGCACGAGGAAACACTCCCGACATCACTATGTTCAAGAATAACACCGAGTTCCACGACTCGATCCGTCTGAAATCTGAAGCGGATAGGAACTTAGCTGACGAAGGGCTGCTGGCGGAGAGCTTCCTGGACGAGTGGGCGTTGCTGGCGGACAAAGGCTACCAAGGTCTCGCCGACCAGAAGCGCTACATTCATCCGAAGAAAGGCAAGAACCTCTCCCGTGTTGACCAGCACTTCATTGACGACGTCTCTACTGACCGCGTGATCGTGGAGAACTTCTTCGGGAGGTTGTGCACACTGTGGCGTGTATGCTCGGACAAATACAGGTGGGGAGAAGAACTGTACGACGACATTTTCCAGGTTTGTGTGAGCCTAACAAACTTTCACATCGAGTACAACCCACTGCGCGAAGATAATGCGGAGGAGTACGCTCAACGCGAGCATCGCCTTCTCGCCATCGGGAAGGAGAATGCACGAAAGCGTCGTCTCTCTCAAGAGAAATACCGTCGCCGCAAATAACTGCGCCACTGTCACTCGAAGATCTTCCTCGTCACCATGAAGCCGACGAGGACTCAGATGCTACGCAAATGTAAGTGCTAATCAGTGATCACGTTACTAGGAAGACTACAGTTGTACGGACTATAGCGTAGTTAACCAGGAAATCAATGGGGAGATGATCAGTTTGCTGATCTTCATCTCAACAGCTTTGTTCTTGATATACAATTTGGATATCTGAATTTGTTTCGTTAACTCAGTGATAGCAACAAACTGGTTTAACGACTAATTCGGACAGTGTCTGAGGCTGGGAATAGATAGTACTGCAAGACAGCGTCGCGAAGTCCACGGAAGTGACTCTTTTCTGCCTAAATTTGTATGGATACCCATTCGGGAAAATAATCACTTTTATTTAGATTTTAGAAAATAATAGCAAAGAAAGTCTATATTTTGCAGGCACATAGATAAGCCATCAACATGAGGTCGTAATTTTCCTGGTCAATCTGAAGTGCCATGGCGAACCCCAGCGCCGCCGACGTCAAGCGCGTGAACCAGCAACTGGAGGAACGCCACTACGAGTTCCGTTCAAATTGCAACGACGGCGACGGCGACGCCAGCGCCTGCCACAGCTGGGGCGAGTGGCTGGCCGTCGTGGACAAGAACTACGCGGACGCAGGTATGCGGCCTTTTCGACGCCATCCTTCGCTTTGATAAACTAATTGTTTTTGTGCGCAATTCCAATTCTGTGCGCTTTGCACTTGTTTGATTTGCTCTTACAGCCAAGATGTACGAGCTCAACTGCAGCAAGAATGGGTATCCGGCGTCCTGCTTCAACCTCGGCCGTCTGAAGCGTGAGTTTTATTGGTCACAACCAACAACACTTGATGCTACTGGAGATGCTCAATAGCTATCCTTTTGTCTACCCTGCAGTTGCTGGCAAGGGCACCGAGCAGAGCGACCCCGAGGCCTTCAAGCTCTTCGGTGAGTTGGCTCGAGTGTGCCACTTGAAGCAGAAAGTGAGAACTCATGTTGCTGTGACGATAGAGAAATCGTGTGCTGACGGCCACGCCGCCGGCTGCCACCACGTCGGATTCATGCGCACGCAGGGCATCGGCTGCGATAAGGTGTGTCTTTGCTCTAGTGTTGTTAGAGTCTTCTGTTGCTGATGCTGCTGTTGTTTTGGTGCTGCAGGACGTTGCCAAGGGCCTCGCCGCGTTCAAGGAGGCGTGCGAGCGCGACGACGCCAACAGCTGCAACCGCGTCGCGAGTATGTACCTGTCACCCGTTGCCGGCAGTCCTATCAAGCGGGACGCCGTCACGGCGAAGACGTACCTGGAGAAGGCCTGCGACGCCAACTTTGCGCCTGCGTGCCACAACCTGGCGGTAATGTACAAGAAGGGCGACGCGGATATCCCCAGGGACGAGGCCAAGTATTACGAGTTCCGCGCCAAAACAGAGAAACTCATTGAGCAGGCGGGCGGCATGACCGGCATCAAGTCGGCCTAGACCTCACTTTTGAAAAAGTTTTGAAACGCTGTAATACAGCAGGGCATAAGTGATTTCATACTGTTTCCGGTTATTCTAACAGAACTTCCTCGATATCGGAATCATCAAAGCTCATGACGCTGCAGATTACCACACCCGCAGACTGGTTTTGCTCGGGTGCTGACTCGAGTGCTGATCGCGCGTCTTCTTCTTCTTGTTGTTTATCTGCTCGAGGCTTTGTGGTGCTCGCAGAGATCGATTCCTCTACCCCAGAGCTCTCCATTCCTAAGCTGGGTAGACTTGCGCCGAATGACATCTCAGATGATGCTGCTATCGATTGCAAATGTCCCGAGTCGGCCGGCGCAAAGTCGCTGACCACCGACAGCCGCTCTGATTCGATCGAATTGGCCACAGAGTGGACGGACTTAACAGACTCAACATTTTCGCTAACTCGCGCTGGTTGACTTGGTGAAGGAGGTTCTTGCGGTAACTGCGACACAGAACTCTCTTCCTCCTCTATCGGCTGCCAATTCGATTTTTCTGCGTCCTCTACAACACGTTGATGAACTGGCTGCACCTTTATCGGCACACTTTGACGACTGCCAATAGTAGCATACTCTCCAACGCTGTTGATGCCAATTTTTCGTCTTGCGATGTCATACCTGGGAAAAGATCCATCTCGCGACTTCGATCGGCAGCAACAACGTCAGAGTCGTTGCCCTGCTCCCCTTCATCCGTGGATTGCTGAACGGGGACTACAGATTCGTCGACAGTAGTTCCAGCACGGTCCCCGACGACAATTCCAGTATCCATCGATAAGACATTTGAGGATTTTCTTACGCTGCTACCAAGGTCATCGGCAAGTGATTCCGGTTTTTCTTCTTGCTCATCATTCGACAACGAATGTGTCTCGAGCAGGTCCTCTGTCTCGACTTCTCCGATGCCATGTGCAACATTATCCTCTACTGCAGATAATGCATCCGAAGTGCCGAGGTAAGGGGTTCCTTCGGTCAGTACTTCACCTTCGATGACGACAGTCAGTTGATTGTTTGCCGGATAACGGCGAACCGGTACTGGATCGGAGGATGTTAAACGCGCTCAATCTCGGACTTTCGACTCCCTTTGCACCATCTTCTCAGCTGTAGACTCGGTATTTAGCACATCATTTGTCACGATTCCACTGCGTAACTCTGTTTGCTCGGATAACCCGTACGCTGCCATAGCTTGTCGAACGAGTCCTTGACTCGCTTCCGATTTAGCTCGAGTCTCCATTTTGAATCGTTCAAGCGCCTGCTGCCTTGTCTTTTCCATTGGCACCCACACCTTTTCAATAAGCGTGTTAACGGCATTTTCACAGTCAATCATTTTTGCCAACACGTCGGAAGGAAGCACTTCTAAATGGCCATGCAAGGCTTGCTGAACGAGCTTCGAGTTTTCGTTCGACAACCAGGCATTTTTCCCTGGAACCCCGAAACGAGAAGAAAACTGCTCAAGCTGCTGAAGACAACTGGCGACACGTTCTTTCACTGCAACTTCATCATGCTGAAAGCGACTGCGAACGAATTTGTGCCTGGCTATTGAACTGCAGGTTTTAGATGAATCTGTAGGCACGGAAAGAGTTGTCGCTTTAATAGTTGCCGCACTGGTTTGTGGCAGAAAATAAAAGTATCAACAAATTATGGTTAGAGTGGCGATGAGTACGACCAAACAAGAACTAACTTACCTCTCGGCGCGGTCTGCGAGCGAACGAAGCAACTCCTGAATGTGGATTTGTTGAACGTAATCAGGAATCGGTTCTTCGCCGGTTTGTGTCGAGGAGTCTGGAAAAACCACTTTGTCACCGTCGCCCAGATTGTTAAGTGCCTCAATTGTATCCTCAGCTTGCATTGTCTTATCAGCACCCGGCAGCAATTCAGTTTGGGTCCAGGTTTCGTGTTGCTCGACACAGAGAGATTGATTGGGCTGAATCGTGTCAGCAACTTCTTTCTCTCGCAAAATGGCAAGATGGCCAGCTTGTAGCCGCGTCAATTCACCTCGAGAGCCGTCAAGTTCTGCATTTACAATTTCTAGTGTCTGCTGGAGGCTCTTGATCTCCGCCTCCGCAGCGGATAACTTTTTCATCGCGACAAATTGAAGCTGTTCTTCTAGATCCTCTGTTTGCATTGTCTTATCAACATTTGGCGGCAATTCCGTCTGGGTCCAGGTTTCGTGTTGCTCGGCACGGGAGGTTCACTGGGTTGAATTGTGTCAGCAACTTCTTTCTCTCGCAATAAAGAAAGATGCGCTGCCTGTAGTTGCGCCAATTCATCTCGTGAGCCATCAAGTTCTGCATTTACCATTTCCAGTGTCTGCTGAAGGCTCTTGATCTCTGCCTCTGCAGCAGATAGCTCGTCATTGCGGGCGTAAGCTGGTGGGCTGACTCCCATCATCTTCTGTTTCATCGTGACAAATTGAAGTTGTTCTTTCATATCTGCGAGCTCTTCCTCGGCCTGTTGTCTGCTCTGGTGCAGTTTCTCCAATTGTAGCTTCGAGTCTTCAAGCTCCTCTTCAATTCGCCATCGTTTGGCTTTAAGGTCTTCCACCAACTGCGTTTCAGTATGCAGCTGCTCATAAACTTGCTGGACCTTTTGACTTGCTTCTTTAGCTAGAGAGCGTAGATGGTCTTCGTGGGTATGCAATGCTTGCTCAACCTGTTGAACCATCTTCTGCATGGCGAGCTCTGAGGCTGTGGGCTCTTCATTCTTTCTAGTAAACGAACTGTCATCGATCGACTTCCGCACTTTGCATTTAATCG
The DNA here is from genome assembly GCA_011947345.1 of Phytophthora quininea. Lineage (NCBI taxonomy): Eukaryota > Oomycota > Peronosporomycetes > Peronosporales > Peronosporaceae > Phytophthora > Phytophthora quininea. The sequence goes on from JAAVTG010000487.1 coordinate 21,788, forward strand.
GAGTCTCCATCTCCAAACTTTCTCCAGGATGTCGTCTCGCAAGATGATTATCCAGATACTCGGCCGACGAAAACAATTTCCCGCAAAATCCACACACGCGAGCTTCCTGCATCGTAGGTCTCAGCTCGTCATTAGGCTCTACATTCTCCACTGCTTTCCGACGCTGCCGCGCCTTCCGCTCGGTAATTAACTCGGTCAACAACGTCTCAATGGTAGACACAGCCGACGGCGACGCCCTAGACAATACAACAGCATAAGTTTGATATCATTAAACAACCCGTGTCCTCTACAAAACGCACCCGTGGATTTGCAGCAGTTTTGCAATATTCTGCAGCACTTGGTGCAGCTTCTCCACTTGCTTCTCGCCGCTTCGAGACCGCGCTTTCCACTTATGCGTGTTGGCGACCAGTTCGTCTCGCTCCCTCTCCACAAGGCGCAATTCTTCGCTTAGAGACTCCAAAACGTCTCCGTCTCTAGCTCTGGTAAATAGCAGATATTCCATCGACAACTGCAGTAAGCGCACGAGGAACCAGGCGTCATGGGTGGTCGGATCTCTGGCCGCAGGCAGGCGAGCGAATGTCACGTGCAGCGCATACGGCTCCAGCTCCGCTGGATCTCCGCGCCGAACCACGTCGGCCACGTCCAGCGCCCCCAGCAGCCGCCAGTTGAGCTTCTCGCTGCGTTCGCGCCAGCAGAAACGCCGCATACCTTCCTTCTCCATGCAACTCTTCAAGATCAATACAACACACGTCGCAGTTTTTCAAACCCAACCTCGGGCAGTTCCGCAATAATGAAATTATGCTCTTTTTATCGAATTGTACCCATATTGAAATGATCGCTCTTTCTATAGTGAAACCAGATGAACGAGCAATCATTTCAACATGGATACAGTTTGATAAAGGACTTTACTATTGACGAGGCTCAAACTTTTGGCTGGCTGGCATTCCGACACTTGCGCTTGACGAGCATGGCAGCGTTGGCGGCGTCGTCGCTCAATGGCGTCAAGATCTACAACCTGTCCTCAGGCAAGACGCTGCCGCAATGGCTAGCCGAGAAAGGTGGCAGCCGCAAGGCGCTGGCCAAGGACGAGGACTACCGTCGCCGCGTGGAGCTGCTGCAGGACTTCCACTTCCCAGCGGGCTCGCAGCGCGTGCGCATGTCGTCGGACGGTCACTACGTGGTGGCCACGGGGCTGTACCCTCCATCCGTCAAGGTCTTTGATGTGCGCGACCTGAGTCTCAAGTTCGAGCGCGGCCTGGACGCCGAAGTGGTGCAACTCGAGGTGTTGTCACAGGACTTTGGCAAGCTCGCGTTTTTGCAGGCGGACCGGTCCGTGACCTTCCACGCTCCGTACGGCAGCCACTACTCCATGCGGATCCCCAAGTTCGGCCGAGATATGACGTACCACAGAGAGAACTGCGAGCTGTACGTGGCTGCGTCCGGTCCTGAAGTGTACCGGATCAACCTGGACCAAGGACGCTTCGTGGCGCCGCTGGAGCTGCAGTCTCAGGACAATGCAGCCAATGTGGTGCAGTTAAATCCTATCCACCAGCTACTGGGCGTGGGCTGTGAAGACGGCGTGGTTGAGATGTTCGACTCTAGGAGTCAGCAGAGAGTTGGCAGTCTGGATGTGGCCGCGCACTTTGAGCCATCGAGGGCGAATGCTGACAAGCAGTTGGGAGTCACAGCCATGAGATTCGACGACGACGGATTGACATTCGGCGTCGGCACGTCCGAGGGCAGTGCTTGCTGTACGACTTGCGGTCGTCGCGACCCCTGCTGGAGAAGAACCACCAGTACGGACTCCCCATCGTAGACCTGCAGTTCCACGACTACGCTCGCAAGGTCATTTCGTCCGACGCCAAGGTGATAAAGATTTGGGACCGTCGAGATGGCGCCGTCTTCACGAACGTCGAGACGCCTGCGGAGTTAAAGGACGTTTGTGTTGTGGAGGAGCACAAGGCAAGTCTGGCGTGCTGCTTGTGGCTGGAGAACAGGAACGCGTGATGAGCTACTACATCCCGGAGTTGGGTATTGCACCGAAGTGGTGCTCGTTCTTGGATTCACTGACGGAAGAGCTCGAGGAGGAGGCGCAAGCCACCGTGTATGACGACTACCGCTTTGTTACTCGTGCCGAGATCGCATCTTTCGGTCTGGACCACCTTGTGGGTACGCCGCTAAGGTTACACCGGCTTCGCTGTGGCTGAGCGTCTGCTGCAGAACGAAGCCAAGCGGAAAAAGAACAGCAAGGATGACGATGAGGAAGGCACCGATGTCGAGAAATCGCTCTCGAACCCGCTGGGTGATGATCGTTTCGCGCGCATGTTCACATCTACGGACTTTGAGGTGGATGAAGAATGCGACACTTACCGTATGCGGCATCCGAATGCTGTTAATGCGAAACAGCAGAAGAGTGAAGACATGGATAGCGATGCCGGTACTGACGACGATGACGATGACGAAGTTGGAGGTCGTTTTGCCCGTGTGGAAGATAACGAAGAGGAGGAAGAAGAGATCGAAGGTCGTCCCAGCGACGAGTCTTCAGATGAGGAGGAAGAGATTGAGCGTGCTCCACGTCGCTCTGCCCCCAAAGAGAAGCGAAAATCAGCACCAAAGTTCTACGAGATCGCAGAGGGTGAGAGGATGGGAGACCTTATGGCATTCGGTTCATCAAGCGATAAAGCTGCGCAACGCGAGAAGAAGCAACTGGTCAAACTGCCGCTGGCTGAGCGCTTGCGTATGCAGAGCGCCTCGGAGAAGGAGCGCAGTGCATTCAAGAAGGAGGAGACAGCAGGTGGAGGCTACATCCGTGAAATGTCCTTCGTGCCTCAGTCAGACTTGCGCAAGCAGCAACGTGCTCGCGATCGCAAAGGTGGTGAAGGTGACGATGGAGAAACAGAATCTGGAGGAGGTAAGCGGCGAAAGAAGCGCGGTGTTGGTGACCTGAAATTGTCGAACCCCGGCAGGAACCCCGGTACAGGAGATAGATTCAAACAACACGGGCCCAGCTGAACGAATAGATAATACATGCATGTTAGACTGCCATCGAAGTGCTCAAGTATTATTGTTGCCTCATTTTACGTTGTTATAGTTCAAATGCAGTCCTTCCTGGGGTGCTAGACGCGCCATTTAGTGGACAAGGTTGTGAATCGTGTTGTCAAAGCGTCTGGACCAGCTCCCAAGGCAGTCGTTGATAACCTGCTGGAGCGACTCCTTCGCCTGTTCTTCAGATCCCTCGGGTTTCAACGTCGCCACAATGTAGTTAATGTCATCGCGACCTGTTAGCTCGGGCATATCTGCCGGTACCATCAAAAGTAGCAATGACACCAACAAGTGCATGTGGCGTCGCAGCACATTGTACGCAATGCAAGCGATGTCAGCAAATGTGCCAAACACTTGTCCTTCGACTCCGCCCATAACGTAGGCCATTTCTTTAGTGAAGACAAACGGTGTGCGTTCACGAGCCATTCCCATCTGCACACAGAGGAGCATTCTTCCATGAAAACATAGACATAGCAAGCGACCACGAGCATTTGACGTACGCTGTATTTGACGTGCCCCAAGAAGTGGCCAAAGTCGATGTGGAAGTAGCGTCCAGATGAAGCGATCTACAAAACAACACAGCTTTTGTGTTAGCAGTCGCCAGCCATGCTATCACAGGAAGCATATACGTACCATAATATTGTCGTTGTGTCGATCACCGATGCCTAGAACGTAAGTTGCCACACAATAACCCGCACAAGAGCGGCAAAAGAGATTTATAGCTGCCTTGTGACTCTTTTTATCGGGATTATTAGCTTGAATCCACTCAGCAAATATCGGGTCTTTGAACGAGCCCATGATACCGCCACGCTTGTGCACATCGGCTGTCGTTACCGAGTTGGGCACTATTTGGAGAATACCAGTCATCGGAGACGTTGCCACACACTTGTACGGCTCCATCGCCAGGTCTAGACCCTCTTCTCGCCACATCTCGTCCATCAAACGGATTAACTGTAACGTCAAACAGTCTTGCCGCACGTCATCGCCAGCCTTAAACATCACCGTCACCGGATCGCCGCCATCCTCGGCATTCTCAAACACCAGCCACAGCGGCTTCTTTGCTGAGTCCATCACACGACACTTGCTCACGATAATCTTTCCGACTTCGATACGAGGATCCAACGGAAGTTGGAAAGACCCCGGCAGGAGTTCATTCAAAGCTTCCAGACCCTGCTGCATCGTGCGCTTCATCTCAGCAGCCCCGTCCTTCTTCTTTGCCTTTACGCTCTGACAAATACTCTCAAGCATACCGCCCTCCGAGAAAAGCTTATCCTGAAGCTTCAGAATGGCTCGCATCTTCGAGCTGCACACGTCCAAGTATGCATTCAAAATGGTACCGTAACGCTCGCGATATTGATCGTTGTGAGCCTCCACCTTCATGCTCCAGAAGAGGTCAAACCCAATCTGATTAGGGTTCTTGATCGCACGTTCGATCAACATCATGGCCAAAGGCGACGCGTGGTGGTTCTCGTACTTGATGGCCTGCACTAGCTGAGGCAGAAAATAGCTGAACGTCGTGTCAGCCATTTGGCCCAACTTTTGCACCGCAAAGTTGCGTACACTTTCGTGAGCAAACTCACCACTTAATAGCTCCATGTAGGCGGCTTGGTGATCCGGTTCAGCCCACTGTGGCAGCAATGCCAGGGCTTCTTCGGTTTCAATGGGGTCATCCCAGTGCACACACGATAGCACTCGGGGCAAAGCGGGGAATATGTCCAGCAACTCTTCGCGGTGCATCCATAGCTGCGACTTTTGGTAAGAACTGAACTGGTAGAGCGGATCCAACAAGATCAGTTTGCGCAACTCGTTCAGACAAGAATCACGTTGGTTGTCACTGCTGTACGACCCTGAAAGCCGGCGGGACTGGTTGCCAGAGCTAGCGCTTTGATCGGAATCGCGCGGGCTTTCTTCAAAGAAAGTCGGCTCCCCTTTGTTTGTCTCGCCAAGTACGATCGTTTCACTAAATGCAGTCCCGCTGTTCGACACCGTTTGGATCGCTAGCATCCAAGCCTCCCGGGATTGCTTGGTATCTGCTGACATAATGTACTCTCGTGATGAATTCGCTGGTTTCACTTTAAAGCAGTACGTTTGGCGCACCCTTCGAGTTCCACTGTTCACAGGCGCCGTTGTAAATGTCTGATTCATTTCGTTAGCCGTATTAACACTGCAGTTCGCGAGGGAAATCTGCTTCCGAGCTGCTGTTTGATTATCCGCGTAGCTCAAAGTGCACGTCTTCTGGTCCACGATAAACCATCTCTGTCGCCAACGGGTTAAGCTCTTGTAGCTCCCTACTTTTCGAAGCCACCCTTCTTTGTGGAGCATATCTGATCGACTGGTCAGGGCAATACTCCCTCGATGCGGTCGGATGCTTGATGATAGTAAAGCTGTGTCGCTCCAGTCAAACTTAATAGGTGCGCTAAATGTGCAAAGCTCCACATGGATCAAGGCTTCGTTAGGCAGTGCGACGTGTGGCACTGCACCTTGAACACAGGAATGCAAATTATTGAGCATTCGAACGTAGACTGAGCCCTCAGTAAGCATTCCATCAACTTCGAATGCATTGATTCCTGTCACCAGCATTTTCTCTTCTTGCCCGGTCGATTTGGTCCCACCGATTATCTTTTTAACTCCAATCACTGTTAATTCCACGCGCATAGTCCGTGTAATTTCGCAAATATCAATGTTAAACTTGTGCCATTCAGGGTTGCTCCACTCGGCAAATAATAAGTCATTTCTTTGAGCTTTCAAGCGGATGTCAGTCGTATCCACAACTGCATTTTCGAGCAACTGGCCTCCATCGTACAGCGCAATGCGCACGACAACACTGGCGCTGACGAGCGTGTTTTCGCTGACTGTAGCAGCCTCGCTCGTTCGCTTGAGCACACAAGTTGTCCGTGGGATGTTGTAGACTCGATGAACACGAATTGCGAAAGGTTCTTGGACTATCACACTGGGGATGACCGCCTTTTGGGCTGCTTGTGGCTGATCCCAGTCCGTCTCACCTAGCGTCGTCATTTGGAGCGAAGCAGATCGTTCCGTACCAAATACCTCGTCAAGCTGATTTGAACTCCTTGTCGCTCTTGGGTCACTTCCTAGGAGAAGGTTGCTGCGGATATTCAAGTTCAGCGCCGCCGTCTCGCGAATAATGGATTTATGGACAACAGTCAGCCGGATTGTCTTCTTTGTCATCAGGCATTCGCGTACGTGCACGTACTCGTTCAATATGCGATACCGATCGATCATATAGTCTCGGAACCCCGTGATTTTCAGCAGATAGTCGGTAGGATCGTAAGGTTTTAACGGTGCAGCATCCAGCGCCTGCGTGTAGCAATTAAAGATATGTTCCACAATTTCCCCACCGTATCGCTTGTCGTCACCGCCATACGCACATCCGTAATGGCCTGTGCGTTCACTTCACGTAGCTGGAATTGCCTCTTGTACATCACATGGATGGCGTTAAACTTGACAACTCCGCACAGTGCTTTGATCCATCGATGATACTCTCCCTCATTCTCTGCCGCCAGCACCCACGTCCGTGCAGTCGTCACTAGATGAAAGCCAAACGGCTCTGTCTTGGCGTCCATAGGCTGCAGTGATGACACTTTGTCCAGATCAATGCTGCCTCTTTCACAGACCTTCTTCTCATCTCTACTGAGTGGAATGCCGTGTTTCTCAGGCTTCCTCTTATAGTAGGCCAGCACGGCTCCATCCAGCTCCATGTATCTCTTCTTGAAGGCTCGGATGCCTTCCCTCTCTTCCTCAGCATCCCGCCCACAATCTTCATCTGGATGTTGTGCGTCACTGGGTGCGGACTCACAATGAGCGCCGCCGGGATGCGCGCCACGCAGTTGAGGAACTGCGGTGTGTCCAGTGCGAACTTGGTTTGATTCTTGTGTGCCACCCAGTCACCGTCCTCTACGCGGAACTCGGGCGTGTTGGCGCGGACTTCCAGGTCTTGCGGGCTAATCTCGGCATGAGCCTGCTGCAGCAGCTGCCCCACGGCGGAGCGGAAGTAGAGCGACTCCTTGGAGTGGTGCAGACCGGGCACGGGCTGCCAGCGCTGGCCCGTCGCGCTCTTGCCGGCGGCGGCGAACGGGTTCATGGCGGAGAAGGAGGGCACGGACGGATCTGCGTCGGGAAGGCCTTGTCGGTCTCGTACGTGGCGTACGAGGTGGTCAGGGTGGGCGTGGACAGGCGTCCGCTGGCACTGGGGGATGGCCCCTGCTGCTGGTCAAGAAGGACGTCCCGTACATCTTTCATACAGCGCAGCGAAGAAGTTTGTTGTGCGCGACTTGTTGGGTTGAAGAGTGACTGTCGATGGCTGAAGCACAAAATATGTACCCAACGCGGAGAGGTTTTACTGATATCTTCTTGTGGTTGCCCTTGCTGGAGTCCGCAGTGCGCGCTCTGCCTGCAGCACCTATTGCGGGCACATCGGCTTGAGCACGTCGCATTTGCTTGCTTTACTTTGAGGGGGTCATCACAAGCGAATAAGGCGACGTGTGCATTTTATTGGCTGTCAAGTTGAAGTCGCCTCCAACTTCTAATAATCTCAGTCACCGCACACGGACCGAATGTCAAAGCCGACGGAGTAGTCGTCCGGAACTAGCTCGTGCCTTAATCTGCATGACCTGGGCGTCATGGGTCTTTGCAGATTGGGGAAGAGGTCTCGCTTGCCTGGAGGCAAAGTAATCCCTTCTTGACACAGCTGCTCGGCGGCCTTTTGCTTCTTGCGGGTCTCCACCAGCTTCTTCATGCCGCTGTCTCGGTTCCAGGACCCTATCAGCACCTTGCGCAGCTCCTCGCGGTCGTGGGCCTGCTTCTTCTCGATCGCTTCGAGCTCGTTCCGCACGCGCCGAAGAAACAGTCGGTCCTCCTGCAGCAATTTCAGCTTGGAGTCGACTCGCTCCTGTTCCTTGCTGGAGATTTGGTCCTGCAGCTGATGCTTCAGTTGTTCCTTTACGCGGTGGATGTACATTCGGTCGTCAAAGCCCTGGCGTACGCGGTCGCTCTCGCAGTAGAAAGAGCTCGCCTTGGACTCGACCGCGCGCCGCTCCTGTTTCTCGTTGGCCCTCAACTCCACGCGCTGTTGCATTTGAACACGCAAATGCCGCTGCAAGTCCTCAGCGCACATCCGACGCATCTTGTTCTCCAGCGCTACGGTATCCAAGTCGCGCTTCTGCTGAAGCTGCGAGTCGAACGCATATTTGGCTTCGAGATCCACGTCGCGAGCCATGTTGGAGATGTGGCGTTTGAAGGCGGACTCCATAACGTCGTGCTTGGCCGAGTTGTCTCTGGCGTTTGGTCCTGGTGAGAGCAAGGCATCATACAATTGCAGCTCTTCCTCAATACTCACGTCCGTGCTGATAATGTTTTCCGGGTTGTTTCGGCTTGTCGGCAAAGCTTCATCGTCGGTTGGAAAAGAAATATTCGTGGTTGAAGCTCTTCTCTGTCCGTCTTGCTTGTCCGCGTTGGGCAAGAGATCATTGTAGTCGACCAGATCTTCCAGTTGGATGTCAAAGTCCTCTAAATTCCCGAGCGTGGACGGGGACTGCTAATCATGGAACGCGTGATGTGATCCTCCAATGCTCGAGGGAACTTGAGCGGGTCGAAAAGCACCGACACGCAGCGATTCTTGGCAATAATTCTGCCGAAATTAAAGGCGATCGACATGGGCACGCCTGTACTCGCTACCATGCCGATCTTCTGGACCATGTCGCGGATGCCGCTGAAGACGAGGTCCTTGGTGAGGTTGTGCGAGAATTTGATGGCAATTTTCGTAAAGTTGATGTCCTCCAGTGACGCCAATGTAGCGCTGGGTAGCGGCGGCCGCTTTGCGAGAGCCCGTACGTTTTAACAAACGTGTCCGAGAGGAAGAACACGGGTCGTAGTTTGGCCTGGTTGCGCGAGTTGGTGAATGTTTCCCAAGTGATGGTCGCGAACGTAGCGATGTGAACTCCCTGCAGCAAAATACAGAAGAGTAAGCTCCGAAGCACGCAATTTTGCGGTAGTTTGTGTACCTTGCCCTGGTTGAATCGGGACTCAATCCAGTCGTTGAAAGCTCGCCAAATGTCCTCGAGGGTCTCGCGCTTTTTGTCGGAGGCACATTTCGTCCGCGAAAGCTGTGAGCTGCAGTCATTCAGCAGGTGCTTGAGCGTGTACAACGACATTTTGAAGCGGCAACGAAGCTCAAACGTTGAAAACTGTCAGGCCCGACATGAAGCACAAGCCTTCAGTCAACAATACTATTCTTGGGAAGCGAGTAATAAGCATGAGCCGCAAAAATAAACAATACTCATGGTCTCAGAAATGCCCGCTGTTCGCAAAATTCCAGGTAGGAAATAAACAAACGAAGTGTGTACTGAAAGTATCCTGTTGTGACGGTGCTGTGCAGTAACTGGACAGCAAAAAAGCGTTTACATGTTAACTTCGATTGAGTTTGCTCGATTATATATTCAACTTGCTGATTTCTAAGCGCACTGATTGGCTGATATCATTGTTTAGAAATGTTCAGTAACTACTGGGAATTTTTAAAACATATACAAGACGGGTAAAACCAGTACAGCCCGGCTCCCCCAATCTTCACTCCAGCAACGCACTCATGTTAGAGACACTGGATGAAAGTCATTCCGCTAATTCCTCGTACTCCATCGAGAGGACTTCGCTATCGGCGGTGGCGTCATCGAGACTCCAGGTACCGCCGCATCGCCTTCCTTAACCGGTCTTCGGCAGGCTGCGAGTGCGGTGTGCCGTTCGCGTCCAGGCTAGTGGCGGCAAACCACGCCAACGCGTGCGCCGGTCGAGCGATGACACCTTTGGCAATGGCTGCTGCTGCGGCAGGGACATCAAGCCTCACCGCAACAGCGACCTCCAACACAACCGACTCGTCCCACGACGACACCGCAGGGTTTGCAGAATCCCTCCAGCCGCCGAGTCCGCATGTGAACGTCACCCCTGCGTAGAAGCAGGAGCAGCAACTGCAGCATGGCTACCAAGACGAGCAGGACCGGCCGGCAGTGGTGACTCGCTAAGAACTCCCGCTCGCAGACGACGATGTCGAGACACGTTTGGAGTACACAGCTCCTCCGCGACCGACGCGTTGGGTACCACCGCTGCGGGATAGGTCGATGAGACACCACCACGGCGACTCTCTGGGGACCCCCACTGCGGAAAAGTGGACGAACCAGGAATGCGTACCGCCGTTGATCGGCAATCCCACCTTTTGCGAGCCATAAACTCCCGCGTAATGACATCATAATTTTTATACGAGAAATCTAGGACAAGTTTAGCATATATGCATGCACGGTGGACTGTCGATATAAGTCGCGCATGAGCAATTATTTTATAATAAAAGAACTGCAACTTACTTCTGCCGCTTCCAAACAGGGTGGTTGTAGATGATAGACTTCTCGGATAGAGACTTGGTACAGCGACATATAGCGATGGTGTATATTTGTAATTTTCTTTCCAGAAACTATGTCAGTTCTTAACGAATCTCCGGAGCGTTGGACGCTGGTCTTCGTGCCGCCTCGTTGCGAACATTAGTAGGCCTGCCTGAATCCAAACTGAGGCGACGTTAGAAACCACAGCTCGGACATCTTGGCTCCTTTGAAGGGTCAATCTCATGTACACAAACCAAACCGCCGGAATAGGACCTGCAGGTAAAACTTATACATATAGAACCATATGCCTGCGACAAACGTACCGCGATCGGCTGTGCTAGCAAATTTCGTTTCGCTTGTTGGTATCGAACAGCCAGCCATTCCATAATACTCTATCCGTTTTGACGGCTAGATTGCAGAGCCTAACTAAAAAAACTGCGTTGTGAAATCAATTGATTTAATCCAAATAACCAGGTGCTGTATCTGTTGCTCCACTAAGAGCGGGTGCGCGAATGTCGGGGCTTGAGACTTTCCAGGTGTCCCAACCGCATACACCCCTCCGATTCTGGAATCGATGCCCACCACCAAGGGTCCAAAAGAATAAGTGCTGACTGCAAATCGGTATTGAACTCTCAGTACGAGCTTATGGAGAATTGCCAAGATATTGTGGACAAGGGTGCAAGGTCAGCCAGAAGAGTCGGGAGGTCAATCGGCCAATAGTGACATTGGCGGTGGACGACAGTGAGGAAACGGAGACGGGGGACGAGGAGATATGGTAAGTGGACCAAGGAAGGTAAGTGCGAGACGTGTAGCGCGACGCGGCGGATGGCAGCGGACAAGTAGCAGGCAAGTGGTGGACTCGGCAAGGCGGCGTACGGCATTGTGACAGCGTACGGCCGCCGAGGACGGAGACGGTGACGCCAGCAGAGGATACCGACTGAATGCCTTGAAGTTGCGGCGGCTGTAGAAGATCGACGGCGGGCGCCACGGCGGACACGTATGGCGGGATCAAGTGGAGCCGGCCGGGAACTATGAAGTAAGCGCGGGAGTGGCCGGAAGTGGTCGACGGAAGCAAGGGAAGCACCGGGGTATCAGAACCAGGAAGTTGGGCGAGCAAAATCCGGAAGAAGTGCGAGCTGAAGTAGCGGTAGGAAGGTAGCTAAGGGGTTCTGCGGCTGCGGTCTGGCGGTCGCAACTCTCAGTCTAGATTTCGACCGGTTGGACGGAAGTAAGGGCTAATACACGCGGAGTTAAAGCTCCGGCAGTGTGAGAGGAGGCGCTTGAGTTGGACTCGCGCAGGCAGTGCATCAAGCGCAGGTGGGGAAAGACCGTAGGTTTGGACAAGGAATGAAGTGGCTGGCACAGACAGAGGGCTCGGGCGGTGGGTTGCACCCATCGGGGACGGGCTGGGTCCGTGTGTGGATCCACCTGGCCGTGTGTGCGCCGAGGCCGGAATGAGTGTGTCCGCAAGGACAAGGATGGTCTCGGTGTGCGATGCATATTGCGTGTGAATGTACCAGTCTTACTTGCGGGAGACAGCCGTCGCCGTGCTGGCGGGACGGTGCCGACAACGTCTTCACCCGTTAGCCGTCTCTGTGGAAACCGAAGGAGGTCCGGGACCCCGGGAGTACGCCGTTGCTAAGAGAGGACGGTCATGTTGCCGAAGTGCCTGTTCTATTGAGTGTCCCTACACGTCAGTGTGTGTGCATGAGCACATGAGTGAGATTACCCCGCTTGATGTTTTTGCCAGGAAGAATGGATGTGGTCAGGAGAGCGCCGACAATATGGTCATGTACAGCCTAAAAGATGGAAACCCCTGTTCTTTCAGTACGGGAGCCGAGCTTGTCCACAGCCGCATTCCGAGCTCGCCGGACCTCTCACGAAGCCGTTCCTCTAAATCGACCAGGATCCCCGGCCAAACACCGACGACAGCCTCGATGTCAATTCGCCTCTTTATACTCGGCATACGTATTTCCCCATGTCGCTCGCACAGATTGTACAGGGGAGGCGACGCGAGCGCGCAGCATGGACAGCTCTACAGTACCCGCCTTACCGAATTCGCATAGCGGTGCGGTAGCATGTCTTTAGCGCAACAGATAAGTACCGCTTCGCATGACCAGGCAATCTGACCACGTACAACCCCGGCTCGTCGGGGACTGTCGGATGTCATTCGTGCCTCTCAAGGATCCTGGGCTCAAACAGGGGTGCGTCACGTTAATGTTCACTGGGACCACCTTAGCCCATCACCAAACCAGCAGGAGTTATTGTCCTCGAGGCTGCTCTCTCGCTCTCACCTGCTGCGTATCCGTCGGGTACGGTAGATTAAACCCTCTCCCGTCATATTGCTGGAATCTGAGAACTTCATCGTGTCCATATGCATCATGTCGGAAGGCATCGAGGTCGTCATCAATATGAGGATATCGGGACACATGGATTTGGGCAGGATCCCATAGTTCGAATGCGTCTCCTATCGTGTAGATTCGATTCACCCGCGTCCAATCACCGGTTACACGGAACCTCTCCCCACTTCAGACTTCATAGTTCGCATTTGAATATGTGGTTCGTGTCATTGATGATAAGTGAGGCTGGTTTGAGCTGGGAAAGCAGGATACCGCTGGTGGGTTTCTCCTCTGTCAGTAGTATGGCGGGTCAGACGGCATCAATTATGAAGAAGCGATCACGCTTCTTCGTCTTGTCATGCATGTTGTAGTAGTGACTAATATTGATATGATTAAAGTTGGATAGGGATGACAAGCTGTCTTTTCGCTGCTTGGCTACGAACAACTTTTTTATTTCTCTATCTCGATCTCTAACCGATACAATGATATTTCACGGCCCTGTTATACGTCCAGCGTGCCATGCCCGTAACTTACTTCAATCAAGAGGCTTGTGCCCGAGAACAAAATAGGCGATATCGGCGCGTAAAGAGAGAAATGTGATTGATATAAGCGACGTTAAGATCGATGACAAATTATATCCATCTAATCAAACATCGCAACATCCCTCTCGTGTTGGTGTGTCAGCCTCTGACGAAGCCGGATCTTAATTTTGCGGTAAGAACTGATCCTCACCTTCCGTACTGGCATTGTATCGTAAGCTATTTAATTTGCCTCACACGTAACTGTATTGGAATGCCGTGCCTAAACCTGTAGTAACGCGGTCTGCAACATGACGCCTGTTGCTGTTGGGGTTTCGTGTGTAGTGACTGGACGTCCACGTAATCGGTCTTCCCGTCACTGGACTTTCTTACAATCCCCATCGCATAGGTACCGCCACGCTGGTCCGGCATACTTAGGATATCGCGAATAGTCAACACCTTGCAATCCCCCTCGGGATCATTGCTATTCAAATGTCTGTGGCAGCTTGCAACCCAGTACCGATGAGCTCGATCGAATCTTCTCGCTCACACAGGTTGTTCGCACATTTGACATCCGAACGACGTTAGGGGTGTGCAAAAATACCCACAAGTGAAATTCGTGCCCACGTCGTCCTCGCAATCTTCCTAGACTTACAATAATCGATTGGCTCCATGTCAGGGAAATGGATCTTCTCCGGGTTCATGTACGTGTGTATACGGCTCGTGGCCCCACCGGCTCACGTCGCACTCTGGATGCTGGAGACACCGCGGCCCTCCCACTCCGTGAACATGTATATATGAGCAGTTACGTTAAGGTTTCATTGGCGTTACGTTTTCATCCATTTTGGAATATATTATCACGACAACTACATGAAACCGAATACGATATATTAAAAAAACGCTACCTCATAATATTTCGTTTTGTCATGGCCCAACATGAATCCGCAACGGCATAGGAAGCCCAGAGAGTCCCCATAGTCGATCGCGATCTCAGGTTCACGCTTGCTACCAAGCCTCGCCGCTACGATCACTGTATGCACCGTACGGAAGCTATATTCCAGGAAGACCGCATTCGCGTCGCAAGAATGGTTAGCTTTTATCGGCTAGGGATTGACAAAGGGAAAACTGGTGATGTCGTGCACCGTAGGTCCCGTACGACGGTCGGGTTGCAGTCTGCTGAGTTTGGCGAGTAAGGGTTAGTACTACTAGTAGTAGGTTGCCTCCAGGAACGGGCTAGAGGAACAGTTAAGTAAATGAAATCCTTCTTCTTGAATGTGACTCCAGCCACGATTGGCGACACCGCTGAGTGCCAGTAGCCGCAGCTCTTGGAAGACACCGACCTCCACTAACCAGTACAATCCTATCGTGACCGGGACGCGGACCGCCGTGACGTCCCGCACCCACGAGCCCCATTCGAACATTTGGCCCAGCACACTGGGTCCGAACAGTACGATGAGCGCACTTTAAGTAAATAAAACTTTCTTCTTGTTGGACGTTAAAACCTCTCCTTCCTCTTCTCTTCTCTTGTCCTTACAGATCTTTGTCTTCATAGCATATTCGTTCTTTCAGGCCGACTTAGGGAACGTAGGGTAATTCACAACTGAGGGAGGCTCGGCGCGGCTAGCGAAGCCACCAACTGGATACTCTTGCATGAAAATCGCTCTTGCCGCCATGCTCGCTGCACCTGCAGCCAATACGTAAGCTCTCTGTTTACTCGGACCTTCATCAGGGTCCTTCCAGCGTCCTCCAGGGCCATTACACCAGGAAATGCGACCGTGGACCATTCGAGCCTCCACACGACTCAACGCTGGACCGTTCAACTGAGCGGTGGGACTTTCGAGGCCACGACCGAAATACCCTATCGACTGCTCCATAGCCCGTGGAATGGGACAATGAGGGCCTTCCCATGCAATTGGCAAACGATGACAAAGAGTCCAAATGTACATAGTGTGTAAATATACGTTAGCAACAACAAGATAACGCAAGAACACGTGTTGAAACGCAAAAAAGAATCAGTCCTTCAGCACGACAACTACTATGCCCCCTCCCCTCCAACGAGCAGCTATTCAACGGTCTCACCACAGCGCGATCCGATCGTCGTAAAGGTTAACGAGACCATATTGGAGTATAATCTCGTCGCATCTTATAAATTAGTGATTACGCGGGGTTTGACGTCGCGTTCGTGCAGGTCAATCTTCAATTCGGCGATAAAAACCGCGTTGAGTCATTCATGACGTTGCCGACGCTTGTGTTGAATTCCGACATGATGCGTTCCTCCGTCACCTAGTACAATTTGCACAAGGTGGTCAAAAATTGCCGATTCAATGAATTGTTTAACTCTGGGCAGAGTTTTTGATTTGTCTTCTTCCATCGCGGCGCAGCGTGCTTCGGTCGTATCTTTGTACCCTTGTCGTTCTCTCATCCACTTCACCAGAGTGACGTAAGGGGTCATTATTGCCACCGATGACACTAGAATCCCCGTTGTCGGTGTGGCCGTGCCCTCCAAGGTCGACGGGACTCCTGAATATTGTATGTGGCACTAATCTGCACGGTAGAAGACAGTAAGTAACGCAATAAGCGCCTGCACATATCGCAATAAATAACTGAGGTCATACAGCTCAAACGATAGAAAATTATAATGATGACGGGGAAGCAATGCTGCATCGAGCTATAGGATTGGCGTAGACCCGATCTTGGCACCCGGTGCTACATGATTATTTTTAAAAAAATTGTAGAAGTAAACTTCACGACATACCAAACACTTTGCAAATGATGGCTCAACTTTGATGAGCCCACTAAACCAATGGTGAACATAAAAATGTTGTGGTCTCACACACAGCGACTTAATGACTCTCAATGCGCTTGATGTTTTCCAGTAAGTATTTCAGGCGCTTGACACTACGTGGCATCGGCGGGAGCTCGCTGATTCCATCGTCGACGTAAAAAAATGGTGAAGCTCGTTGCGGATTGATGGGGAGAGACCGCAACTGTTGGGTGATGGTGATGGACGGTGAGGCACGTGGAGAACATTCGGAGAACTCCCGACTGACCGCGATCATTTTGGGTTGGTCACTTTGGTCGGTCATTGGTGGTCGATCATGAGCAATCATTTCGACACGTGACCAGGATCACTTCCGGCAATCACTGTACATCGGTCATGCGGCAGTTACGTGGTTATGCACTCATTCTATGGTGGCACTCTACGATCGAGTGGATGTTGTGCAAAGGAAGCCCTGTGAAGGAGTGATGTGCAAGCAAGTTGAAGGACGGCGGAGCTGATTCATACCCAATGAGCGGTGACGAGATCTTGGGTGCTCTCTTTTGAAGACGTTAAGCAAGGATAAAGTAAGGGTAGTGTAAAGGAGTGCAGACAGCTTTAGTGGATAGAAAGGAAGGCTAAAAAACAAACAGAGTTGATTTTCCCCCGAACGTGCAAGAGGCGTCGGGCACAGGAAGTTATACTAGCCCACCCACGCCGTCAAGTCGCAGAGAGCCCAGAACCTTTTGGCCGGCGATCACTCTCACCTCCGAGATCCCGCTATCGGAAGCGGCCACGCTCGCAAGAGCCCAAGCAAAGGAAAGGACAAGGACAAGAAAAGGAGGGCCCAAGACAGCGTCTGGCCCGTCGACCACGAGCTCGAAGACTCGCTCGGAGGACGACACCCCAACCCGGACAGCAGGCGAAGCATATCCGCGCTGCTGCCGAAGGTCCCGCGACTGCCCAAGTCGGTTCAAGTGACCACCAACCCACTCATCTCCAAGCCACCTGAAGAGCGTTACCCGCCCGCCGACGGATACACAAGGTGAGGAAGAGTTCAGCACAAGCACGGCACATCGAAGCACCCCTCCGCAGTCGGCAGTCTGGGCACCGTGCGTAAGAGCGGTTTTAGTAAATCGTGCTTCGCCACAGTTGCCATTGTCGAAGTTGGATCTTGCTGATACTCGGGCTGATAGGTACTGCCTCAGAGCGCACTTGCTCACCAAATACGTTCGACGCACCTATGGTGGGGAGGTCGCATTCAAGGCGTATGACAGATTGTTGTTATGCTTTTCGGTTACAAAATCTATTTGTAGATTCGTCAAACTCGACCTCCATTCAAAGATATGATACGGGACGGCCCCGTTGTACGTCCAGCGTGCCATACCCATGAATTGCTTCAATCGGGAGGCATGGGCACGAATAGGAAACAGGCGGTACCTTTGGGTGCGGATGGGAACTTTACCGATAATAACGATTTTGAGATCGATGACGTAAAATAGCCATTCAATCAGGATCGAACTGTCCCTCTCGATATGTTCCCTCCGATAGCATAGTCAGCTAGTGAAAGATAGATCATTGGAAATTACATTTGATTGTGTATATCATCAATGCGCCAATAGTGGATTTTAGAGTAGTTACATTACATTAATCATACTTCATCCATTTTGGAAACAACTTTTGCCATCAACCAAAACACAATAAACCGAAGACTGATATATTTGAGAAAAATGTAATCTCCTTCTTACGTGTCCTTGTTGCCTCACAACACTCTTCTGCAACGGCATACGAAGCCGAGGGAGCTACTGTAGTCAAGAGAGATGTCTCTTCCTCGCTTGACGTCGCGCTTCGCGACGACAGCCACCTTGTGTGTCTTCCTGAAATTGTATTCAAGGGACACCGCATTTGAATCATAAGAGTGGTTAGCGAAACGCGTGTAGTTCCCGTAATCTTTCGTGTCCACGTAGACGGTCTTCCTATTAAAGGAGTTTTCCCCAAGAATCATAGCATAAGATCACTCGCTTTGGCCCGTGATACTGCTGATGTCGCGAGTAGTCAGTACCCCCAATATTCGCCTAGGATCGTCCTCATCGGCACGTCGGTAACCACTTTCAAACCAACACCGTTGCCTGTTTGGACGAGCTCCATCAACTCTACCTGCTCGCGCAGGTTGTTTTGCACATTCTGCTTCCTAGTGTCGGTTTCTGCGAGTACAAAAATAGCCGCAGACCGAGTTCGTGCAAACTTCGTAAAAGCAGTCGTCATTGCAATGCAGTAATCCATCGGTCCTCTAGGAAGACGATTTTCTCTGGATTATTGCATTTTTATAAGGTTATCTTTCTCCTCGGCCCATACCGCTCTTTTGGCGCTGGAGACGTCGCGATCATTAAATTTTCTAATTGTTCGATTTGGATGTCTTCTAACTCTCCTAGAAAGCTCATTGCACGCTCGCGAGATTCCGGCCTGCTCACCAACAACTCAGGAAATCCTGGGAAGTGCTTTAGGTACAGCACTTGCATGGGCTTAGTATTGATCGCTCGATATCCAAAAGAAATTGAGGCTGTCGTCACATTTTTGTAGTGTATTTTTCTATTGTTTCGTGCAGTAAACGGGTCATGCTTGACCTTCTTTCGCCGCCAAGTCTTTTCATAGTCAGTAAAAATAGTAGGGAGCACGGGCACTTCGGTTTCCGCACATACATCCTTCAACGTAGCAACATTCGCAGACGAACTGTCCTCATCTACGTGTTGCCCTGTTTTTGTTGAAGTTGATCTAAAGATGCCTAAATTAGATAGCAGCCAGAAAGTTCTAAAACACTCTAAATCATTCACACTTATCGTGGGATGCAAGGACTGGAGGGGAACGCTTGGCGTTGACCCGCAGGGAGTTCCTCTCACTTCCAAACTGACGGTGCAATACATACGTTAAAGTCTAATAGTTTTAGATGCCTTGACTTCATATCCTTCGTTGCTTGAGTTCCTGGCGACACCAGACAGCTGCACTGTGTGTTTTACACAGCAGCGTATAAACCCAATAAGAGATTTAACACTTCCTCGCTTACCTTTGAGGGGGAATGGCGACCATGGCTAGCGGAGATGGCTGGAGAGCGAGAGGCAGTTTCTTTTTATTTGCATTTTGCGTTTTACAGATTTCCCGAAGCATCGCATACGTAATCCTGTGGAGTTTCAATGCGGCACAGTTTCACACACAAAATAGTAAATATAAACATATTCACACCGGTGGAGGTTCTTAGTACCTATCAAAAATAGTAAAATTCATCGAGTACTGTATTTGTGACAATGGGAACCATTGCGTTGGTTCCATTTCAACGAATAAGAGGGAGAGATTCCCATTCGAACAGCACAAATCAATTGGATGTCTATTGACGGACCCATGGAAACGGCGTACCCCTTGTAGCGGCACTCGCGTTCTCCATCTTCATCTCAGAAAATCTGGGATGGCCAAAAGCGCACATGTGACTCCAACTTGGCGTAACCCATCTTAGGGGCGTATTTGCGAGTCTTGTCACACGCCCTGCAAATTTGATGATCGGTAGGAAACGGTATGCAGTAGAATGTAGCAATTTTGCCCAACGAGCGTTGGGTTGGCATGAGGGTCCGACATGGCAGACTTGATAGTTGACTTGGCAGCTAGTAGAAGAAGATAGTAGGAGATCTAAAATCGCAAACTGATGTCGCTGAAGCAGCGACAGCGAGCCGAAATTTGATGGCTGTGGCTTAGTAATAACATTAAAAAAATGTGTTTAAACATCAAATATCAAAAGTGAATTGCCTGCTTAAGATGTTGGC
This sequence comes from Phytophthora quininea, assembly GCA_011947345.1. NCBI lineage: Eukaryota > Oomycota > Peronosporomycetes > Peronosporales > Peronosporaceae > Phytophthora > Phytophthora quininea. The sequence goes on from JAAVTG010000487.1 coordinate 41,636, forward strand.
CTCCTCGGCGCAACAAGATCCTGGAACTAATGCAACTAATTGCTGTAACTTTATTGTACCCTGTGTCATAAACTATCGGTAACTGGAGTAAATAACGGAATTCCGTTGTACAACCTCCCTTCGAAAGGGGGCTATTGTTGCAAGCACGAGTGCGGCAAGGTGAGCGATCGCTTGGAACACGCAAAGTGCACAAGCTGCGGCGAACCAATTGCCTTTTAATTTCTCGGTCAGACGACCAAGCATGACGACGGGTCGTGGGCAGCTTTCATAGCTGCCGATACCGAGATTTACGGGTGGCACTTACTTCGAAGAGAAATCTGGGGCAGTACGTGCATCCTTCTTGCAGCAGCGGCGCGTGGCTGTGGCTTGCCAATCGCTCTCAGTCGTTAATGCTCTGTGGCCAGTGGGGTTGAATCTCATGGCCAGTTCTGTTGTTTCTTCCGCTGAGGTGGTGCTCATGAATGTGATTTGCGCAGTTCCATCTGGCTGATAGGAAGTATGCCTTGGATTAGCAAGTTGTCAAACTCCGCAACGTAATCACGTAGATTCGTCGTCTAGCTGAGCACAAAAGACTTTCACGCAGCCGGTACTCACGTTTAGAGGCAGAAAACGGCGGTGCTGCGATATTTTTATGGCAAAAGCTCCTTCTTCCTTTTCTTTCTCCCCAGTCCAATCCACTGCTCGGCGAGCAGAGTCTTGTCCCAGAATCTGGTAGAAGCACGTCAATCCTTTTGTAGCAGCGTCTAGCAGCACTTCTTGCGTTATTGGTAGAGTGGGAAAGCGAAACGCATAAGTTTCTGCGGCCTAAGAACCACGTGGCAGTGCAGTAGACCGTACTCACTGAGGGCGCGAGCCAGGAATGCCAACATGACTGCACATGGCATGCGGGTATGTCTGCGGAGTCACCAGATCGTTAATAGAACACAAGCAAACAGGGCAGTTGCCATTTAAAGTTGAAGCTGTCCGTTGTCTGTGCGAGAATCGCCATCACTCGAGATATCGATGCCTTTTGGGGGGCACTTGATAGATCGAGCGGCAGTAGTTCATTCGAAGCCGTCTGCCCCGATACTGAGGTCCTTTCGAGGGTGGCGGGATGAGACTGGGGATGGCAGCAACTGTAGCGGTACGTCAATAGCGCCAGCGCCCCACGCCGGGTTCGCAAATACCGACGGTGGTAGGCTATTTTGGCTGCTTGCGCGCCTTCCAGTCGCTCTGCTCTCAAGTTTGGGTCTTAAGGTAGCAAAGATCAACGGACTACCTGTGAGCTTAAAGTGAAAGCAAGGCCTATGTGGTTTTGGAGGAAGTAGAGCAAGGGATGAGGGTCTCCACTAGTAGAACTGAGGATATGTGAAACTTATGAAGGCCGAATCCAATTCATTGTTAATTTACCACAAACAGCACAGTAGACTACCAACGCGCGACACCCGTATGGTATCAGCTCCACCGCTAAGCGGAGAGCTAGTGATGGATGTCACGGGCCCTTCCGTGACTTACGAAACAGAAGGACAGGAACAGCGAAGAAAAGAAAAGTGACCATTGAGAGCTTCGGGCAGGAGCCGAAAGCGCTTATCGTTGCACCTGCCGCATTATTGGCTGAAACGCAAACATATCGACCAATGGCAGAGCTGCCTGGCTAACCAATCACGGGCCAGGAGGTAGTGCACACCGTTACAATCGATGGATGAGTCAAGATGGATGGAATTCAAAGGCAATGCTAGCCGATAAAAACGAGGTAGATTGTGCAGCTGCATCGCAGGCGCACTAAATGCTCAAGAAGGTAATAAATAAACCTACCCAGCTTTCGCGAAGCCCCAGTTCGATAACGTACTTCAAGTACTCCAGTTCTTGTTTGGACGTGTTTGCTAAACATTCGTAAGTTTACTAAAACTGACCCAATAAAATGGCTATTTCTGGTGAGATAATATATTGCACATATACACTGCCGGTCAAAATAAACCGGCCGCCCACGTTTCGGTCGATATCTCGGTCAATATTTAGTGTTAGACGGTGATTTTTTGATATGTTATTTGTACTGTGCAACGCCAAGGCCTACTTGAGCTAACACTCGCGTTTTTGCGGTTTGTAGCATACCTCTCATACAACTATTGCTTTTGCACTACGGCCCAAACTTCCGGCCACCAACATCTCATACAAAACACTATATAAAAAGAAATGGGTACAGGAAAAGTAGAGCAGTCTTTCTTGTCCAGCCGTTCTGGTGCTACTTGGCGCGATGCTTTCGTAGTTGAGCACTGCAGTTTCCCATTTGCACTTGCATGGCACCGTGGCTAAGTGATGAGGAGCGAGGGCGAGTACAAGGTCTTCGTGAGGCAGGACTCTCTGTGCGAGCAATTTCAAGGAAGGTCAAGCGCTCAAGAGACCCTGTCGAGCGCGCGCTGTTGCCTCGTCCAGATACCAAGCCACATCCAGGCTGCAAGCCCATTGCCTCTGAGCGGCTGGCGCGCCGCCTGCTCCGGAAAGCCTCCTCCGGAGACTTCTCGGCCGCGCAGCTCAAGACCGACTGCAACGCCACCTGTTCGGTGATCACAATTAGGCGCCTTCTCGCTGGCGTCGATTGGCTCGTCTACTCCAAGATGGAGAACACGCTCGCCTTGACGACTGCGCACAAAGCGGCTTGTCTAGCGTGGGCCAAGGACATGGTTCTGAAGTCCACAGAGGAGTGGGATTGCGTTGTATTTTCTGACGAAAAGAAATTTAATCTGGATGGACCAGACGGGCTACAAAGGTATTAGCATGTTGCTCGTCGGCCTTTGCGTTCAACTGTGCGTCGTCAAAATGGTGGAGGATCCGTGATGGTGTGGGGCGGCAAGCCTCAGCACATTATATCCATTCTGTGTCTGAGTACTTGCTTCCCTACGCTCATCCGCACTACGGGGCTGATTTTGTGTACCAACAGGACAACGCTTCGATACACACGTCTCGAGAGACGATGGCGTTTTACGAGCAGAGCGTCAACCTGATGACTTGGCCTGCTCGCTCGCCAGATCTCAACCCCATCGAAAATCTATGGGCAATTCTAGGGCGCAAGGTATACCCAAACGGTAGGCAGTACGCTAATGTGGCTGAACTAACTGATGCTATACTCCAAGCGTGGAAGACTATCGAGCACACGACGCTGACGACGCTAATACGGTCGATGCCGCGCAGGTGCATTGAAGTTATCGAAAGGAAGGGCGATAAAACACACTACTAATGCAAGTAGTCTGTACCCATTTCTTTTTATATAGTGTTTTGTATGAGATGTTGGTGGCCGGAAGTTTGGGCCGTAGTGCAAAAGCAATAGTTGTATGAGAGGTATGCTACAAACCGCAAAAACGCGAGTGTTAGCTCAAGTAGGCCTTGGCGTTGCACAGTACAAATAACATATCAAAAAATCACCGTCTAACACTAAATATTGACCGAGATATCGACCGAAACGTGGGCGGCCGGTTTATTTTGACCGGCAGCGTAATGAGTTCCAGCAGTAAGGCACGCGGAACAGCACAATGTAGGCGAAGACGGCCTCGATCGCCGAATTCCTTCGGTTGAGCGTTTGCTGAGGGTTCTCACCGATCGACGATGGACCAAAGTTAAGTTTCTAACGTTCACGCCAACGTGTATTTAAATTATCATGAATATGGAGGACTTTCAAAATGTCATTTTATGTAGCCTCGATCTCCATAACCTTGATCTCCGCAAGGTGAGATTTCCAAACTACTACTAACTCGTCTTCATGGACTGGAGAGCTTTCACCGCCGCCAGCTACGCAAAGTCCTCAACATTCGCTATCCCCGCCACATGTCCAACCCGACCCTATATGTAACGGGGCGGTGCTTGTGGGGAATTTAACTCTGGCTATTCAATCTGTGTGGCGCCCGACTTCGGGCGCCGTGAGCCAACAAAACTAAGAGCTAATCTAATTGGTCGCCGTGGCGCACGGCGACCGTGTGACGGTACCCCGTCACACCACCCCTACGTAAGGTTGAAGCTGCGATGATCCCAAACAGCTTGGTGAGCTCTTCACAATCGAAAGAGCCACCCGCGACAGCAGCAGTACGAACATGGACAGAGACACCGTGGACGCCGAGCTCGTGACGTACGAGGAGGTCCTGGAGCGTTGGGCCTTCACGGACTGCAGTGGCTTCGACAACGCCCTCAGTGACAGCGAAATGCGTGCGCTGTTTAGCCGCTGGCGCGCCACGCGAAGCAAACCCGACGCTGCGATCGGCAGCGTCACCGCGCAGTCGATGGATCGGTCCTGGACGGCGTTCGTCAACCGCTGGAACACGGAGGGGCCAGCGGCGTTCCAGCAGAAACTCCTGCAGCGCGAGGAGCAGCACTCGCGCTTCTCCGTGGGGGCCTTGGCGGTCCAGATTTGCGAGTTGTCATGGGATGCCGACCGCGACTGCTGCTTCGCTCATTATCGCATCGGATGTCCAAGTTGTCGCGGGTACAGCGTACCGCGACCAAGTGACGCTGTTTGGGAGCGCATCACAAGCGCCACACCCCTTTCCGAAGCCGAGCGCAAGCTGGTGGGGCTGTTCCAGCGAGCGCTGCACGAGGCTAGGCGCGGCGAGGAGTCGCGCCCCGTGGAAGGCCTGCCTCGTACGCCTCCACGCAGTCCGGAACGTCCGCTAGCAGCACCTCCCGCGGCTCCCAGCTGTCGTCCAGCGGTCCAATCCACCGGACCAGATACCGGCGGGAGCTCGGGATATCCCCGTCGCAGCGACGAGCGCTGCGACTACCGGTGGAGTCGTCGTGATCAAGGATGGCTTCCACAATGTGACGAAAGTTACCATCGCGATCAACAAGCGGAGCCGGGCCGTCGCGAAGGAACCGAGCGCGAGTGGGCGATGGCGCGTCGTCTGGAGCGCCTGGAGAGCTGCGTGGAGCAGCTGGAGCGGGAGAATCGAGCGTTGCGGCAGATGTTGTGGGTGCCGCGTCACGCGGCACCGGATTATCGCTAGGGATCGACGCCGGGCGGTAGCGGCGCAGATGACCGACGTAAAACGTCGGGTGTAGTCGCAGGGCAGATGGTAGTTGTAGCCGATAACCATCTCCAATGACCTTTAACACCTTGAATGGGCCAATGTACCGTGGCGCGAGCTTGTTTGCGCCCAGATTCGTCACAAGGGTTGGGGAAATCCCATTGGTAGATAATAGGACCTGGTCCCCAACGTGGAACCTTTCCACGTTTCGGCGTCCGCTGCGGTCCGCATTCTCCTTCTGGCGATCGACGGCAGCAGCGATCGCGTCGCGGACGTAGCGGACAATCGCCGCGCGCTGTTGCACGAACTCATGGACAGCCGCAGTGTCGCTCCGCTGCGGCGCCGCGTTGGGCGCAAAGTTTGACGGCGGAGGCCCAGTAGCCGAGACCGAATCAGGTGCAGTGCGAAGCTCAGCTGCGCGACGCGGACGCGGGTTGATCAGCGTCCGACTGGTCCAAGCAGCAACATCTCGTGGAGAAGCAGCCGACGCTCGCGCGGCGGCCCGTGTAAGAGGACCCTGGCTGGAGTCCCGCGTGGAAGACCTCGTGGTCACCGCGTTCACATTGGGGTTAGCGGTCAACTCGTGCGGCGCTGCGGAGGCGACACCAGTGGAAGTGGAGGTCGCAACGTCGTGGGTCCCTGACAGCTGAACTGGAAGGGGCGCTCCAGCCCAAGGAGCGCCGGAACGCGCGGGTGACGGCCAAAGTTGACGAAGAATGGCGTCAGGCCAGTTGACGCGTGCACGGCGTTATTGATGGCGAACTCCACCATCGGCAGGAAAGAGCTCCATGACGTGAATGACGTGGCGTAACTCCGCAGCACGTCTTCGACAACCCGGTTAACTCGTTCGGTCTGGCCATCGGTCTCAGGATGTGACGCGGTGGACATCGCCAACCGCGTCCCGACAAGTTTAAAGAGTTCCGTCCAGAAAGCTGCAGTAAAACGCGGGTCTCGATCGGATACAATTGAGGATGGAAGTCCATGGTGGCGATACACTGTGTCGAGAAACAGCGCCGCCGACTGAGACGCGGTGATCGATGAGGCAACGGGTGAAACTAAGGAGGGCCATTTCTGCCGAAAGCCATTGCACGAAAAAGGACAAGAAATAGCAGCTGCAATTTTCATACAAAAACAAGCGTGCGCTCCAGCCGTGTCCGTCTCAACAGAGCGTGTCCGCTACAATGTTGACTCAAATTAGCTCGAATGTTTCTCGTTCTCAAAGACTCAGTGTCTAAAGACGAAGACAACTTTTAATAGCACAAGTTGTGAACACGACACTAACCTCACTTCTAACCTCACCACATCCCTTCCAGTCCGCAGCCTCTCAACCTCTACGTCTGAAGCACAAGCTCCGCATCAAAAGGCATACCTACTCGATCTTAAACGATGGAGCTCAACTTTCTTCTCAATGCCCCCAACGGTTCAAATGGCAACCTTGACACCGTCTCGATCCCGAGGAATGAAAGCGATGATACTGCCATAACAATGAACGACCTGCTTCAGGTTCTCCCGTTTCCTGACATGACCACTGAACAGGAGAATACTTCTTTATCCGGGCTCGACGAGTTACCCACCCGCGGTGCCATCGCCTCCAATACTCTGTTTGACAATGACTCCACGCTCGCGGGATCTTCTTTCGACCTCGCTCCGCTACCTTTGCCTAGCGAAAATGATATTTCCACTGCCCCGTTGCCTGTCGTCACGAGTCAACTTTATACCATCGAGCCACCTCCTCAATCAACTTACGAATCCGAGGAAGCAGTCATCGCCGCTCTGCACAGATGGACGAAAGAACACGGTTTTAACGTCACGAAACGTCGTGCCTTCCCCCGAATGCTGCCCCCAATGAAGTTTGGAAACGTGGTTTTGACTGCGATCGAGCAGGAAAACCCAAGTGCACTCAACACCTTACTGACGATAATCGCCAGCGACCGATGCGAGGATCCATGCGAATTGGTTGCCCTATGAAGATAATAGTAAGAGCGGTTTGCAAAGACCACCCCAAGGGCCCCTGGAAGATCGTGCATACACGCAACGGAAGTAGCCTTCATAATCACCCGCCATCGCAGGATGCTCGAGTCCACCCAGGCCATCGACAACGAGCTTGTGCAGCTACAGATGTTCCGCCTGCAGCATCTCTAGAGCTCCTCGTCCAGGCTCAAACTAGAGTTGGAATAACCCCAGGTGCTGTGTGTGCAAGCTTGTTCCAGGCTGACCCGGGCTCTTTTGTCATACCCCAAGACATCGCCAACATGAGGAATGCTACTCGTCGACGTGAACTAGCAACTCAAACAGTGGTGGAGGTCCTCTTTTCTCGGTTAAACGACGAAGGATTTTACTACCGGTGGGAAACTGATCCAGAGTCCAACCAACTCCTGTACTTGTTCTGGGCTCATCCTCGCACACTCTCACAGTATCGGCGACACCCCGAGGTTCTTGGTATGGATTGCACGTACAAGACGAACAAGTACAAGTTGCCACTGCTCAATATTATCTCGCTGACAGGTTTTAACACTGTTTTACCTGTAGCACAATGTTGGTTACCGCGAGAGAGGGAAGAAGATTACGAATGGGCCATGCGAACACTGCGAGACTTCCTCATCGAAATGCGAATTGGACTGCCGTGTCTTATTCTTACCGACCGTGAGTTGGCTTCCATGAACGCTATTGATGCCGTTTTCCCCGAAGTGGCGGCTGTTGTATGTCGGTGGCACATGAACAAGAATGTACTCAGTAAAACAAGACAAATTCTCGGTCAAGTACCTGTTGAAAACCCAGCTCCGGGCCAACCAAAGTATGAGAACACTTGGCAGACTGATGCATTCATGTCAGCTTTTACGAGGCGGTCGATGCAGCAACGGAAGAGGAATTCGAGGACAAGCACTCTATCCTGCGAAGTTTGAATCGACCTCTCTCTGATTATCTTGATAAGCACTGGTGGAAATACAAGACACGAATCGTTCGCGCCTGGACCGACCGGTTCCAGCATTTTGGGATCCGTGACACATCTTTTGTCGAAGGAGCCCACGCAAAGTGTAAAGTATGGCTCCGCGGTTGCAACGGCGACATTCTCACTGTGTTTCTCTCCCTACTGCCGTGGTGGCAAGCAGCTGCATCTAATACGAGTCTTCTGGCTGAGAGAAATTCTGCTCGGGTTCCTTACCTTTGCAAGGAAATCGATTCGCGGCTGTCACTCGTATCATCACCGTGTGGGCACTCACACGAACGAACGAGCTGTGGGAGGAAGCTCGGATGGTTATTTTCCGGAGAGCTGACCAAGGAAAATGCACAGGAGTATTTCGGACGGTGCACGGACGACCATGTCTACACGAGTTGATTGCTCTCACAGAATCAAATGGCCGGCAAATTCTCAGCCCTCATGATTTCGCGTTGCATTGGTGGATTAATCGCGACCTAGCTCACACACTACCAATCCGTATCCAGGAGCCGGCGTATACCCAGCAGGCGCAACTACAGCGGCGCCGTCGCGTCGATCGACACAGCAGAGTTCGGCGATCGAATGCCACAAGACGCGATCCCGCTCTGTTTGAACGCATCGATTTAAATCACCCCGCAACTCCACCATCCGCACGATTAGCTAGACAAGCATCCTCTGACACAGTAGTTACCTGGCTGCCTCCTTTGACCGGTCCTTCCAACTTCACGGCGACAGAAACGAATATTTATCACGAAAACGATATTCCGCCACGATTCTGGGGACATGCGCGATGGGGATAGAACAACAGGTTACCTAATTGAAAGTAAAGCGGCCAAAATTTATTCTTTCCGTTTAAACCAGAAGATTTTACGATTGCGTACCTTTTCCCAATGCGGTCTTAATGTGCTTATGTCCGCGACTCACGTGCGTTCTGTAGGAACTGTCAACGTCGTAGCTGTCTCCACAAATATTGCAACTCCATGGCCCCTGCCTCTTAGTTGGCGCACGGCGAGTTTCTTCGTTCTTTTGAGCCTTGGGATTCTTCTTACAGTACCGACGATGCTGCCGCATTAAATTTGACTGGTCTAGTTTCAGGTCACAGTACTGACACTCGTAGTGGCGAGGTAGGACACTTGAAACAATGTCGGGTTCCCAAGCGAGGCCTCGGTAGGACAAGTAGCAATGAATTCGATGGCTTGTGGTCTCGTACGGCATGCCATTATGTATGAGGTCTCCACGAAAAATCACACAGAAGCCAACCGGAATTGACAGCACGCGAGCCTTTGCATCATCTTTTGTCGCAACGCAGCCGTCGAATACGCGAAGCTGTGTCCCCTCCTCCAAAGCGCAAACCATACTTGCAGGCACATGACCTTTGCTATTGGCCGCATCAATAACGCTGGTAGGGTAGTCTTGGTGGCTTTCTTGTTCTGGCCCTCCAGGACGAGAGCGCATGAATGAGAACACACTGGGGAGCCAGCCAGGGTCCAGGCAGGCAGTAATTGCCTTCAGCGCACGCTTCAATTCTCCTACAGCCCCCGAGGTTCGAACAACACGAGACTGCTCGCGAAATTGATCGTCACTGTCCCCCAACCTCCTGGAACACGGGCGTGTAGTTGCGACTGCGGGCTTCATCTTGGAGCGCCGAGAGCACCTCGGATGCCAGGCCCAGGTACACGACAATGTAGCCGCACGGGGGCAGCGACGGCTTGGGCCCCATCGCCGATCGGGAAATGACTGAATCTGTGTAGCGGACACGCTCTGTTGAGACGGACACGGCTGGAGCGCACGCTTGTTTTTGTATGAAAATTGCAGCTGCTATTTCTTGTCCTTTTTCGTACAATGGCTTTCGGCAGAAATGGCCCTCCTTAGTTTCACCCTGAGGCAACGGGAGCAAGGTGGGCCATCTTGCTAAATCGGTCGACGAAAACAAGTATGCCTGTGCGGCCTTGAGCGTCTCGTGGCAGACCAAAAACGAAATCCATGCTGACCGATGTCCACGGACCCGTCGCGACTGGAAGAGGTCGAAGCGGGGCTCGCTTCGACGGCGAAGGCTTGACACGCTGGCACGCTTCACAGGAGCGGACCCACTTGCGTACCCACTTGTACATGTGTGGCCAGTAGAAGTCGCGCGATAGTGACGCGAATGTTTTCTCGCGTCCGAGGTGGCCGCCGCTAGGGGTATCGTGAAACTCATGGATCAGTCGGGCTCTGAGGTCGTCGTCAAGCGGGACGACTATGCGTGGCGGGTCCGCGCGATCGACGCGGAAGGTCAGCAGATCCCCATCGAGACTGTAGCGGTCAACACGGGCGCGACTGCGAAGGGACAAGCGGCGCCGCGCCGCGTCTGATGGTTCTCTCAGGTACTTAATCAATTCGGAGCACGCTGCGTCCGACTCGTACGCGGCCGCGATCAGGTTGCGGAGCGGAGTGGACGCTGCGACTTCAACAGCAGCGATGTCATCAGCGGTGCACATTGCGCATTCGTCGTCATCCTCGTCGCCAATCGCATGGCGACCCGATTGCACGTAATCTGGGCGACGCGAGAGTGCGTCGGCAAGGATGTTGGTCTTGCCCGGCTTGTAGTGAACGACGAAGTTGTACTCCGAGAAGAGCGACAGCCAACGCGCCATGCGCTGGGACAAGTGGGGACTCTTGGTCGCTGTCCGCAGCGACGCGTGATCCGTGTAGACCACGAAGGTCTGCTCGCCCAAGAGATACACGCGGAACTTGATGAGGGCGTATCGCATCGCCAACAGCTCCTTGTCGTGGACTGGATAATTCCGCTCCGCAGGCTTCAGTTGACGCGACTGGTAGCTCACCACTCGTTCGCGACCAGTGTCGTCGAACTGCATCAAGGCGCAACCGATCGCGAAGTCGCTCGCGTCACACACCACGTGAAAAGACTTCGAGTGGTCCGGGAGCATTAGGACTGGCGCGGTGGATAAGCTTGTCTTCACCGCGTCGAAGGCTGCTTGGTGCTCGGGGCGCCACGACCACGTGGCGTCGGCTTTCAGGAGTTGCGACAGCGGCCGAACAGTCGAAGCGAAGTTCTTCGAGTAGTGGTGGAGATAAGTGGCGAGTCCGAGCCACTGCCGGAGCTGCTTCTGGTCCAGCGGGGTTGGCCAAGAGCAGATCGCCGCGATCTTCTCCGGGTCGGCTCGAACGCCGTCTTTGCTGACGTAGCTCCCGAGTACCGGGATCTCGGGAGCGCAGAAGATGCATTTCTTCAAGTTGGCGTACAGCTTGTTTTCCCGCATCACCTCGAACACCTTGCGGAGGTGTTGAAGGTGGATGTCGACGTCCGTCGTGCCGCTCTCGGCACGACTGTGAATGAAGATGTCGTCGAAGTAGCTGGGCGCGAAGTCTCGATACGGGCGAAGAAGATTGGACACCATGCGGTTGAATGTGGCAGGGGCGTTCTTGAGCCCCTGCGGCATCACGAGCCATTCCCACAACATTCCGCTGGGCGTGCTGACCGCGGTTAACGGCACGTCTTCTTCACGCATCAAGATTTGGTAGAAGCCATCCATCAGGTCGATAGCACTGTACACGGTGCTGCCAGACATAGTGTCGAGCACCATGTCCTTCCGTGGGATCGGCGTTTGTGCTGGGATGGTGGCGTCATTGAGCTTGTTGAAGGCGTGGACAATGCGCCAACCGCCCGTCGCCTTCTTCACACAGAACGTAGGACTGGAGTGTGGAGAGAGGCTTTCACGGACGTGGCCGGCTTGCCGGCGACCCTCGAAGAACGCATCAATTGCTTCGACTTGGTCGCGGGAAGCGGCCATTGTCGCGTCACACAGTACTTCGATCCGGGAACGAGATCAATTTCGTGTCGAACACCACGATCGGGGGAGTTCAGCCGGAACCTTGTCGGGAAGATGTCGATGAACTCGCGAACCAGCGGAGCAACTGGGTTACCAGCGGCTTCAAGTGCCGGTAACGACTGAGCCAAGTAGCGGGCTTCGCGGGCAGACTTAGGCTCAGCGCCTTGCGGGCGTTTCCGGGCATCGAAGGCTTGGTCGCCAGCGTCAACATCGACAGCCGTGATGGTCGCGGAGTTGTCCGCGACGATCATGCAAACCTGCTCGATCTCACCATGTTTCAAGTCGTGGAGGAAGTGTTTCCACGACAGACCAGGCAACTTGGTGATCTCGGGTGCGTCGCACGGAGGACGTGCGACCTCGACGTCGCGCGTGCGCGGGTTCGTCGCCGCGTCATCTCGCACTAGAACAGAGATAACCCGGAGTCAGATGTGTCTGACTCGCTCGGAGGAGCGCGGGGACGCCGAGGCTGGCGGCGCCCACGGCGACGGACTGGCCGGGTGACCGCATCGGTAGCAGGCAGTGGGAGACCACGCTCGACCAAGTCTGCTGTATTCAGACGCCGGGACACGACATCGGCGTCAACTTCATCAGAGAGCTCCTGCTCGACCACATGCGGGAGTCCCTGCTCGACCGCGCGTGGGAGGCCACGCTCAACCACATCTTCTTGTTTATCGTCAACGGAGAGCCGCTGCTCATCCGGGTGTGGGAACCCCTGTTCGACCACGTTGTTGTCCGCCGTCGAGAGCCACTGCTCATCGGGACGTGGGAACCCATGCTCGACCACGTCAGACACGTCTTGAGGCACCTGCTCAAGACCGGCGCAGGATGCGTGCTCGCATGCCGCACACGAAGGGCCATCGCCCACTTCAGGTGCGGCATGGGTCATGGATTCGGAGTCCATGACTGCAACATGCGGCCATCGGTTCGGCGTTCCGCGCAAGAACGCCAGGACTGCATTCACGTCGATGTCACGTGGGCGGACCGTGCCGGTCAGCCAGTTAATCTCAGGCTGGTGACGGGCGAGCCATGGGATGCCGAAGACGCAATCGAACGAGCCACTCAGCTCGATCACGAGGAACTCTTCGGAGCTTCGGAATCCGTCGAACTCGTACGTGAAGGTCGTAGAGCGCCGCGGCGTACGCCGTGGCTTGCCATCGGCGTATTTCACGATCATCTCCCCGGACCTTCGCGAAGGCTCAGGTCCGCCGGTAGCACCGACAAACTCTCGGCGCGAACGAAGTTGTTCGTCGCGCCCGAATCCAGCGCGCGAAGCGGCCGCTTCGCACCATCAACGTGAACATTGAGGACAATCAGTCTCGTGTCGCTGCCGGAGGTGGTGGCAAATAGTTGTGCACGATGCACGGAAGGGCTAGGAGGAGGCTCTGCCACCAGAGAGCCGTCGCTCCTTCCACGACCAGTAGGGGTGAAACTAAGGAGGGCCATTTCTGCCGAAAGCCATTGTACGAAAAAGGACAAGAAATAGCAGCTGCAATTTTCATACAAAAACAAGCGTGCGCTCCAGCCGTGTCCGTCTCAACAGAGCGTGTCCGCTACACAGATTCAGTCATTTCCCGATCGGCGATGGGGCCCAAGCCGTCGCTGCCCCCGTGCGGCTACATTGTCGTGTACCTGGGCCTGGCATCCGAGGTGCTCTCGGCGCTCCAAGATGAAGCCCGCAGTCGCAACTACACGCCCGTGTTCCAGGAGGTTGGGGGACAGTGACGATCAATTTCGCGAGCAGTCTCGTGTTGTTCGAACCTCGGGGGCTGTAGGAGAATTGAAGCGTGCGCTGAAGGCAATTACTGCCTGCCTGGACCCTGGCTGGCTCCCCAGTGTGTTCTCATTCATGCGCTCTCGTCCTGGAGGGCCAGAACAAGAAAGCCACCAAGACTACCCTACCAGCGTTATTGATGCGGCCAATAGCAAAGGTCATGTGCCTGCAAGTATGGTTTGCGCTTTGGAGGAGGGGACACAGCTTCGCGTATTCGACGGCTGCGTTGCGACAAAAGATGATGCAAAGGCTCGCGTGCTGTCAATTCCGGTTGGCTTCTGTGTGATTTTTCGTGGAGACCTCATACATAATGGCATGCCGTACGAGACCACAAACCATCGAATTCATTGCTACTTGTCCTACCGAGGCCTCGCTTGGGAACCCGACATTGTTTCAAGTGTCCTACCTCGCCACTACGAGTGTCAGTACTGTGACCTGAAACTAGACCAGTCAAATTTAATGCGGCAGCATCGTCGGTACTGTAAGAAGAATCCCAAGGCTCAAAAGAACGAAGAAACTCGCCGTGCGCCAACTAAGAGGCAGGGGCCATGGAGTTGCAATATTTGTGGAGACAGCTACGACGTTGACAGTTCCTACAGAACGCACGTGAGTCGCGGACATAAGCACATTAAGACCGCATTGGGAAAAGGTACGCAATCGTAAAATCTTCTGGTTTAAACGGAAAGAATAAATTTTGGCCGCTTTACTTTCAATTAGGTAACCTGTTGTTCTATCCCCATCGCGCATGTCCCCAGAATCGTGGCGGAATATCGTTTTCGTGATAAATATTCGTTTCTGTCGCCGTGAAGTTGGAAGGACCGGTCAAAGGAGGCAGCCAGGTAACTACTGTGTCAGAGGATGCTTGTCTAGCTAATCGTGCGGATGGTGGAGCGGGGTGATTTAAATCGATGCGTTCAAACAGAGCGGGATCGCGTCTTGTGGCATTCGATCGCCGAACTCTGCTGTGTCGATCGACGCGACGGCGCCGCTGTAGTTGCGCCTGCTGGGTATACGCCGGCTCCTGGATACGGATTGGTAGTGTGTGAGCTAGGTCGCGATTAATCCACCAATGCAACGCGAAATCATGAGGGCTGAGAATTTGCCGGCCATTTGATTCTGTGAGAGCAATCAACTCGTGTAGACATGGTCGTCCGTGCACCGTCCGAAATACTCCTGTGCATTTTCCTTGGTCAGCTCTCCGGAAAATAACCATCCGAGCTTCCTCCCACAGCTCGTTCGTTCGTGTGAGTGCCCACACGGTGATGATACGAGTGACAGCCGCGAATCGATTTCCTTGCAAAAGGTAAGGAACCCGAGCAGAATTTCTCTCAGCCAGAAGACTCGTATTAGATGCAGCTGCTTGCCACCACGGCAGTAGGGAGAGAAACACAGTGAGAATGTCGCCGTTGCAACCGCGGAGCCATACTTTACACTTTGCGTGGGCTCCTTCGACAAAAGATGTGTCACGGATCCCAAAATGCTGGAACCGGTCGGTCCAGGCGCGAACGATTCGTGTCTTGTATTTCCACCAGTGCTTATCAAGATAATCAGAGAGAGGTCGATTCAAACTTCGCAGGATAGAGTGCTTGTCCTCGAATTCCTCTTCCGTTGCTGCATCGACCGCCTCGTAAAAGCTGACATGAATGCATCAGTCTGCCAAGTGTTCTCATACTTTGGTTGGCCCGGAGCTGGGTTTTCAACAGGTACTTGACCGAGAATTTGTCTTGTTTTACTGAGTACATTCTTGTTCATGTGCCACCGACATACAACAGCCGCCACTTCGGGGAAAACGGCATCAATAGCGTTCATGGAAGCCAACTCACGGTCGGTAAGAATAAGACACGGCAGTCCAATTCGCATTTCGATGAGGAAGTCTCGCAGTGTTCGCATGGCCCATTCGTAATCTTCTTCCCTCTCTCGCGGTAACCAACATTGTGCTACAGGTAAAACAGTGTTAAAACCTGTCAGCGAGATAATATTGAGCAGTGGCAACTTGTAC
>JAAVTG010000488.1:0-20371 GCA_011947345.1 Phytophthora quininea
ACCCGGAGGTGGCCAAGGCGTGGGCTCAAGAGCACAATCTCAGCGGCGAATCTGCCAGCAAGGCCGCGGTCTTGGAGAACGCAGACTTCCAGAGAGACGTGTGCGAGGACTTGGAGCATGTGGCCACGGAAGGCCAACTGCGCGGCTTCGAGCGCGTCAGGAACGTGCACTTCCATGGCAAGGCTTTCTCATCGGACGACGATCTGGTGACGCCCACGTTCAAGCTCAAGCGGCCGCAGCTGAAGAAGTACTTCCAGCCCCAGATCATGCAGCTCTACCGTGAACTCTAAAATGTAGCCATCTCGTAACTACGCAAGATCTTTTTGACACGCGTACTCATTCTGCAAAAAGATCCCTAAAGCCCACGTGCCTTCTTATCCACCTTCGCTTGTCTCTCTCTCTCTGTGCCCATGTCCGCCCCCAGCGACGCCGAGATGCTGCAGCAGATGCAGCAGCGTCTGGAGTCCGTGAGCGCCGCCAAAGCGGCCAATGCGGCGGCCGGCAAGGCCCTGGACGAGAAGCTGCGTGTGGCCTTCAAGAACCCGCCGAGACGCCCCAACATGTCGGCGGAGCGCCTGAAGGAGGAGATGGAGGCTAAGGAGTGGCACCGCAACACCACCAGCATGTCGGCGAGCGACGAGCGCGTGCTGTTGCGCGAGTTGCAGTCGCTCAAGGAGAAGCTGACGCAGCAGGAGAGCTGCGACGAGTTCCAGAAGTGGGTGGACGCCACGCGGCAGGAGCGACAGGAGCGCTTCGACAAGCACAAGGAGTTCGACGCCGCGCTGCAGCAGCTGCAGCTCGGCGTCCGCAGCTCAAGCTGGCGCAGCACATCAAGAAGCCTGTGGCGGAGTTCGTGACGCTGGAAGTGTCGATCCCTGCGGATCGGATGGGCTCTGTCATCGGTAAGCAGTTCGCTCACGTGCATCAGATGGAAAAGGATTGCTGCGCTATGCTGGAGGTGGACAACAAGCAGAACATCGTGAGGATCATCAGCGCCCCCGAGCAAGCCAGAGCTGCAAAAGAAGCCATCGAGGACATTACTCTTGCGACCAACCACTCCATCGGACTGCATCCGGACACGGTTAAAGTGCTCATGTTCCAGCAGGCTAAGCACCTGCACGAGCTGGAGAAGACGCTCAAGCTCAAGATCGATGTCAGTAAAGCCGAGGGGATTTTGACAGTGCTTGCGTCGCCTGCCAAGGCCAAACAACTGGAGAAGGCCATTGCTGATCTGACTGATGGCAAAGTAGATATCCCCCTGCCAGCGGAGATTGTGCCCAAGCTGATTGGAAAGAAAGGAGAGACGATCAACCAGTTGATGGAGGACTCAGGAGCTCTGGTGGACATCGACAAGATCGCCAACTCTGTTCGTCTTTGCGGCACGAAGGAGAGTGTTGCGACGGCTGAGAAGTTCGTGCGCGACCTCATCGCTGAGCAGTCTCAACGCGAAAAGAACTTTACGGTGGAGAACAAGGACATCTTCGTTGGGCCTGAGTTCGCGCAGTACAAGTTCGAGTTCTTTGCCGAGTTCTTGATGGCAGACAAGGCCAAGCAATTGCGTCTTCTGCGCACGGATGCCGCGGACGCGCGGATTAAAGTGTTTAAGAAGGAACGCCGTATCCACGTACTTGGAAACAAGAAGCAGATCGACGCGATGGACGACGCACTGCGCGAGCGCCTGAAAGTCTTCGAGGTGCACCACTGGGTCTACGAAGTCCAGGACAACCATTTGCTCAGCCTCATCATCGGCAAGAAGGGAAGCAAAATTAAGGAGATCGAGAATGAAGGAAAGGAAAGCAACGTGCGCATCGATATCCAAGACGCCTATGTGTGCGTCTTCGGTGACGATGAGGATGCTATCGCCAAGGCAAAAGAGACGATCTTGGAGATCGTGGAGAACAACCAGCGCTCGGTCTTCGTGACCTCGCGGTATTTGATTGCAGTGCTGATGGCTTCCAAGCGAGAAAAACTGTCGGAGATCGAGAAGACGAGTGGCTGCAAGATGCACTTGCCGCCCCCACCGTCGCCAAACACCTCTCGTAACAGCGACAGCGAGTCCGACCAGATTAAGATCTCACTGAATGGCACGTTGGAAGCGATTCAAAGCGCGAAGCAACAGCTGGAAGAGCTGGACGAAGCCAATCACGTTCGGTACCTGCCGTTGGATAACGACGAGATCCCGACTGTGATTGGCAAGGGAGGCGAGACTGTATCCGAACTAGAAAGCAAAAGCGGCGCTAAAGTCCGTGTGTTGCGAGGAACTGGCAGTCAGCCCTCGGAGCTGGAGATGATTGGTACGAAAGAACAGCTTAAGATTGTCCAGACCGCAGTTGATGAGCTTCTGCAGACGCAAAACCGTCAGCTCCTCCAGCTGGATGCCTTTGCCACTGGGTGTTTGATTGGCAAGAAGGGTGAGCGCATTAAATCAATGCGTCTTGCGCATCCGGAGGCGACGCTAGATGCGTTCCCGAACCGTGGACAAGTTCGCGTCAAGGCGGCTTCCCCTGAGGCTCTTCAAGCCTGCGTTGACGATGTCCTGAAGACGTTGCGTGAGACTCACGTCATCGAGAGTGTCCATGTACCTCAACAGGAGCGCAATGCCACTGCGGGGATGCCTCGTGGGGCCTCTAGTCTCGCTCCGACCAATTTCACGACGCTTCTTGAAAAGCACGAAGCCATTGCGATGCGTTTGCAGGAATTGGAGGCTGAAGGCGGGAAGGCATGAAAGTGAGCATCCTAGAGGACGGCAAGGTGGCAAAGATCCGAGGCCCAGCTTTGGGAATTGGCAAACTCAAAAGTTCCTGGAGATGCTCGTCTCTCCCGACTCACACTTTGTCGAGACGATCTCGCTGCCATCGCTTTCGTTTGCGAGCGCTCTGGAAGTGAAGGGCGAAGCCTCAAAGCTCAATGAGAATGCGCTGCGTATCAGCAAACAAACGGGCTGCGAGTTGCGCGTCAAGAGATCCTCAGAGCCCTCCAGCTCGGGAGAAGAGGCGACCATCCGCATCGAAGGAGTTAACGCCACAAAAGTGTATGAGGCCAAGACCGCCGTCGAAAAGGTCCTTCAGTTCTACTACACAGCCTGCTTCGACACTCTTGAGGATCTGCCGCCTTCCATTGTGAGTCGCTTGTACGAGCTCCTTCCCACTCTACGTGCCAAGTATCGAGTCGTCTTTTCACTGCCGAGTCCGACCAGTCTGAAGGTTTTTACGGACTCCAAGGAACACACCAAGGAGATCACAAAGCAACTGAAGGAGGAGACGGAGGCGTGGAAGAAGCAACACGTTGAACTGCCCATTGCTGGCTGGCTGGTGCCGATCCTCGTGGGCCGCAACGGCGAAACGATCAAGAAAATCAGCTCGGAAAGCAACGCGCGGCTGGATCTGAGTGCGCCATCCGCTTCGGGCTCTCGACACGAGAACCGAACGCTTACGATCAGCTCGCGAGATGATGCAGCCATCAAACTTGCTGCCGAGAAGGTCCAGGAAGTGCTAACTCACCACAAGAATCTCTCTTCAGCTGTGGACGTGACCAAGGCGCAACTCGAGGTGGCTCTCTGTGAAGAAGGAGGCGAAGGGACTGCAGCTCCACGTTGTAGACGGCCATGAGAAGGGTTCCCTGCAGGTGGTTATCTACGGCAGCGACCCCGATGAGCGCGAGCGTATTGTAGAGAAAATCGAGCACCTTTTAGAGATCTTTGTGATCGAGACGATTGCTCTACCGGAGACGGTGTCCCCGCGTTCGCCAACTCGATGGTTGGGTCGCTCATTGGCAAGAGTGGCGCTAACATCCGTGCGCTTCAAAAGCAGTTCCCAGGTGTTATGATCGACATCAGTCGCGATGACAAGACAATTACACTCAAAGGCCCCCAAGAAGAAGTGCAGCAGGTTCGTACAGTCATGGAGGATAAGATTCAGGAACTGCTACGTAGCGAGGAAGAGTTCCAACAGCGCCGTGTGCCTCGTCACCAACCTGAATCCGAAGATCCTACCGATGAGGACAAGAAGACGGACAGTTCTCGAGATGCGACTGGGGTTGAGGACGAGAACTCGCAGCCAAATGCCCAGTCTCGACAGTCCACCAAGTGGACTGGCCCTGTGGGCGGCACGCCTGCTATGGGCGAGGTGAAGCTCACGAAGAACCAGCGCCGTCGAATGCGTAAGCGTGCTGAGAACGAAAAGACGGACGTCTTGTCCATGCTGGTGGGCAACAGCCAAAGCAATGTCACTACCACCACCACCACCACCACCACTGTGAAGACTGTGAGTAGCAATGGCGCATCGAAAAGTCTTCCACCACCACTACCACCACCAGTAGCTCTGACACTGGCAACAACGGCGGCTACTATCACTCGTCGAGCGGCTACTCGTTGCGTCTCTAGTAGATTTTGACTGCTAGTGTGTACACATGTGGAAATATGTACGAGCGAGGGTTGGTACTGTGATGTTTATTACCCTTTCGATGACCTGCAATCCGCGTCATACACTTGCGTGTTAGTACAGGAGGAATGGTTTACACAACTGCCGTGGATCGTCATCTGCAGATCATCAGCGCAAATCGACAGATGCGAATTCCAGCGTCAGAACAGAAAGTCCCAGCTCGATGGCAAGCGAATTCCAGCGTCACTGCAGCCACCTGCACCAACTTGAGCAAAGCTACCCGCACCTGAGCAGCAACGTCATTGGCGTCGTGCTCCCTCGCGATCGTGGGGTTAGTGATCGTATCGCCGTTGCCGCAAGCTCTCCGAGACGCACTTACGTCAGCCCAAAGCACAAACATGCAGCACTGTCGCCGCAACCGAGGGTGGTCAAGACCAAGAAGACCTCGAAATCTACGGACGCCAAGCAAGAAACTCGACGCGCGCAACTACGAGCTGGTCAGGCTCGCTTCCGCGAAAAGCAGCGTAAAGAGCTGGAGCAAATTGAACACCGCGTCCAACACCTGCAGTACGAGATTCGAGACCTGAAAGTCAAGCGACAAAGACTCAAACTGCGGGGCACCGCGAAACCGAGTCCATGGCAGGTCGTCAGCGAAGTCTTTCACCTCGTCGACTCTTGCTTCCAATCCCCGTTGTGTGATAGACCCCGGGGACATGGCAAGCGACCCGAGCACGCGACGAAGTTTGCAGTTCCTGAACACCGTCATCTTGCCTGAATTGGCTCTGGGTGAACTCCACGGGGTCGCTGCGGTTCAGGAACAGTTGAAGCGCTATGCGTTGTCTTTCGAGTCTCCCCAACTCGACCTCGAGCAGATCAAGAAAGTGGCTCCAGAAGTGATGAAAGCCTTCGCCACTCTGAGCGTGACAGTCACCGACAATACGCTACAGCAAATCTTCCCAGGTTTGGACCGACCTAAAGGCATCGACGACAAAGCTCTGCATCGCTCACTTCGAGAGAAACTGGTGGGGCAACGACTTCGATGTCGCTCCTCGATGACTTTCTTTTTCCAGGAAGAGAGCGGGTGTCTGGGGCGTCTCGAGATCGTGATTGATCTGCTACAAGCGCTGGGCCGGGTGTTAGGAAATGTGGAGGAAGCTGCAGACGTCCTGGAGCGAGCTCTTATTAGTCGGGATTGTTTAGTTGGAATCCTGTCTGTGGGCCATGTCGAGACCGGCTAGTTATATGGAGCACTTGAAGAAAAAACCCTGTTCATCCTGCAAAATGGCTAGACGTCATGCAAAACAGAGTTGTGGACAGTAGCATTTTGACTGCTTTGTTGGGTAGTGCGAGCTCATTCTATCTTATTGATCTCGCTTGTTGCTGCCAGCATAAAAAGTCATCGCGAACTATTTTACTGGTGCTGTTACTATAACGATTGACGGTAAGGACGACGAGAAGCTAGTCTACGTGTAATTACGCTACCTCCGCATCATCACGCCACAGCATCATCAATATTTTTACGTCTCCGTTTACGCTGAAAGCGATTCTGGACATTTCCTTTGGCAGCCATTTTCAAACCACAACCAGCCAGCGTAATGGCAAGTGAATTTCCTAATCGACCCGGTCGATCGCGGCAATACGAGCAAACATTGACTACTCTGAGCGAAAGCGTCATCGGGGTCGTGCTTCCCCGTTACAGTTGTACAAGCTCATCGCTAAAACCCGATTCGACCTCGGACACGAAGCACCAAGCGCTCGTCAGCGACAAGAAAGAAATTCGACGCGCTCAGCTCCGAGCTGGTCAAGCTCGCTTCCGTAAAAACAGCTCTATGTCCTTCAACAATTGGAGCAACTGGAACACGAGATTCGAGACCTGAAAGTCAAGCGACAAAGACTCAAACTGCGGGGCTCCGCGAAACCGAGTCCATGGCAGGTCGTCAGCGAAGTCTTTCACCTCGTCGACTCTTGCTTCCAATCCCCGTTGTGTGTGATAGACCCCGGGGACATGGCAAGCGACCCGAGCACGCGACGAAGTTTGCAGTTCCTGAACACCGTCATCTTGCCTGAATTGGCTCTGGGTGAACTCCACGGGGTCGCTGCGATTCAGGAACAGTTGAAGCGCTATGCGTTGTCTTTCGAGTCTCCCCAACTCGACCTCGAGCAGATCAAGAAAGTGGCTCCAGAAGTGATGAAAGCCTTCGCCACTCTGAGCGTGACAGTCACCGACAATACGCTACAACAAATCTTCCCAGGTTTGGACCGACCTAAAGGCATCGACGACAAAGCTCTGCATCGCTCACTTCGAGAGAAACTGGTGGGGCAACGACTTCGATGTCGCTCCTCGATGACTTTCTTTTTCCAGGAAGAGAGCGGGTGTCTGGGGCGTCTCGAGATCGAGATTGATCTGCTACAAGCGCTGGGCCGGGTGTTAGGAAATGTGGAGGAAGCTGCAAACGTGCTGGAGCAAGCTTTTATTAGTCGGGATTGTTTAGTTGGAATCCTGTCTGTGGGCCATGTCGAGACCGGCTAGTTATATGGAGCACTTGAAGAAAAAACCCTGTTCATCCTGCAAAATGGCTAGACGTCATGTAAAACAGAGTTGTGGACAGTAGCATTTTGGCTGCTTTGTTGGGTAGTGCGAGCTCATTCTATCTTATTGATCTCGCTTGTTGCTGCCAGCATAAAAAGTCGTCGCGAACTATTTTACTGGTGCTGTTACTATAACGATTGACGGTAAGGACGACGAGAAGCTAGTCTACGTGTAATTACGCTACCTCCGCATCATCACGCCACAGCATCATCAATATTTTTACGTCTCCGTTTACGCTGAAAGCGATTCTGGACATTTCCTTTGGCAGCCATTTTCAAACCACAACCAGCCAGCGTAATGGCAAGTGAATTCCCTATTCGATCCGGTCGATCGCGGCAATACGAGCAAACATTGACTACTCTGAGCGAAAGCGTCATCGGGGTCGTGCTTCCCCGTTACAGTTGTACAAGCTCATCGCTAAAACCCGATTCGACCTCGGACACGAAGCACCCAGCGCTCGTCAGCGACAAGAAAGAAATTCGGCGCGCTCAGCTCCGAGCTGGTCAAGCTCGCTTCCGTAAAAACAGCTCTATGTCCTTCAACAATTGGAGCAACTGGAACACGAGATTCGAGACCTGAAAGTCAAGCGACAAAGACTCAAACTGCGGGGCACCGCGAAACCGAGTCCATGGCAAGTCGTCAGCGAAGTCTTTCACCTCGTCGACTCTTGCTTCCAATCCCCGTTGTGTGATAGACCCCGGGGACATGGCAAGCGACCCGAGCACGCGACGAAGTTTGCAGTTCCTGAACACCGTCATCTTGCCTGAATTGGCTCTGGGTGAACTCCACGGGGTCGCTGCGGTTCAGGAACAGTTGAAGCGCTATGCGTTGTCTTTCGAGTCTCCCCAACTCGACCTCGAGCAGATCAAGAAAGTGGCCCCAGAAGTGATGAAAGCCTTCGCCACTCTGAGCGTGACAGTCACCGACAATACGCTACAGCAAATCTTCCCAGGTTTGGACCGACCTAAAGGCATCGACGACAAAGCTCTGCATCGCTCACTTCGAGAGAAACTGGTGGGGCAACGACTTCGATGTCGCTCCTCGATGACTTTCTTTTTCCAGGAAGAGAGCGGGTGTCTGGGGCGTCTCGAGATCGAGATTGATCTGCTACAAGCGCTGGGCCGGGTGTTAGGAAATGTGGAGGAAGCTGCATACGTGCTGGAGCGAGCTCTTATTGCTTCGGATTTTTGATCGGTTGAGAAGAGTTTTAGCATGGATTGGAAACCTTAGGTATCTACACTCTAACGGAATGGAGTGCGTGCATCTTGCAGTTTCTTGTCGAGCAACGTTTTCTTGAGCGCACTAGATGCCGTCTCGCGTCGAATCTTCAACACCGTTGCTAGTGTGGACTGAGGTGCAGCCGTCGAAATTGCCGGCGTGGCATTAGCTGGGGACGGGACGTGAGTCAGCGTAGCCGAACGCACAGCACGACCAGAGGGCATCAAAATACCGGCAGCTTGTTTCTTCGGCTTGGTCGTCGTGCTGAATCGTGGCAGTTTGGCTTTGCGAATGATTTTTGACTTGCGTCCGCTTGTCGGCGCTGGCGCTGGTGGTGGAGAAGTCGAGGCGTAGGCGATTGGATGTATGGGAGCAGGACACGGTAGACTGTCCTCGTTCTCCAAACATTTAGAATCACCTCGAGCGAGCTGCTGGGAGGCGGGGGTGGCACGTTAAGCGATTCGATTATATCCTTTCCGTAGCGTTTGGCCATGTGCTCCAGCTCGCCAGTCCACGACATGACAGAGCCCGCGCGGTGACGAGCAAGATCCTGCATATCAAGTGACGAGAAAGGTAGTGCGAGGTCACTGCCAGGCTGAGGCTGCTGCAGCGCCAAGCGGTTCATGAACCCCTCTAATGATCGATCCCGACTGGTGCTCCGCGAGTTGTCTCCGCCGCTGACAGCTGCACGAAGTTGCTGGAGAGCACGCATGATAATTGCCGGATTGTAGTCTTTTGAAGAGTTATCCGATGGAGACGCCGAGAGCGCCACCAACGCGAGGAATTTGGCGCCAGGTTTTACGGTGTCTTGGAGCAGAACCGTCAGTTTGGAACTGTGGTAGCGCACGAACGCTGCATCCTTCACACGAACTTCGGCGAGCACTGTCACGAGTGCTTCGGCTCCGTTTTCCACGGCTACTCGCTGCTTCACCTCCTCGTGGTTGTTGGGTTCTCCCGACCAGGGTAGCGAAGGTTGCACAGCACTTCTAGCGTTGGATCCCAGTGCCAACTCGACGATTTGGAGCTTCGACTTGATGGGAGACGCGCCTGTGAGCAAGCTTTCATACGACAGGCAGATCGTCACGACCGTGTGAGTCAGCGATGTTGTGAGCATTGGTCTTGGCCCGTTCAAATCGAAAGTCTGAGCTGTGGCAGCAGTGAGGTGCTCCCGCCCCCAGTAAGGACCATGAGAGCCTCCTCTGCACTTTGTACCTCTAGCACCACAATTTGTCTGGTTGAAGAATTGTTTGGATCAGTCGTTGATGCCGATGTAGCCTCCAGCCCAAGCAGGTCGAACACGGTCTCGTTGAAGACAGCGAGGAAGCTGATGGTGAGCTTGGCTCGGTAAAACCGCGAGTCGCTGCCATGCTCCGCAACGGCTGCGAACAGCTCGTGAAGTAATAGCTCCTGCACTGACAGTTGCCTGTTGGAGCCTGGAATTCGTAGTGGTGGGGCACCAACGAACGTGGTGACACAGGCATTGTAACCATCAATGACAGACTGAAGAACTGGGGTCACAGACTCGTGTCGGTCCCATTCACGCGCTCGATCCGAAAGCACGGCGTCACACTTGACTACCACAACGTCGCTGGTATCGGCGGATGTCGTGTTACTGTTACGTTCACGCAGGAAGAGCTCGCCGTTGGTGTAATTCGCTCGCAATAGGACGTGACTTGCATCGCTGTTGGCTTCAAGTGGCGCCTCGCCATTTTGCAGCTGGCAAACGATCAATGCATCGCGCCGTGCACGCCAAATTTGCTCATGAAGGTGTCGCCGTGCGAGCTCGGAACTGTGCAGTGCTAAACGCAGTGGAGCATGTTCAGCATGAGCGGTTTTCGCATACCGACTTGAGCGCTCGACAAGAGTCATCACAGGAGCTCGAAGTCGCTCCAAGAATCGCCTGAAATCTCCTTGAATGGCTACGAGAGGTGCTCGTGTTTGTGCTAGCGTTGCTCGCATCCCACGCAAAGAGGTGATGGCGTCGCGAGCCACTCCATGGACTTGACGACGATAGACTGCGTGGCGCTGCATTGCAGCTTGTTGAGACTGCAAGTGTCCACGAGCGGTAGCTCCGTAAGTTTGAAAAGCCTTCGACTCGGCGGTCTTCGCGGCAACTGCCCCCTTGAGCTGGTTCGTTTGGTGTTGTAGCGCGTCTCGTTCGTCTCTTAACGTTTCGAGCTCGCGCTCTCGCAGCTCGGCTCGTTGTCGTGCAACCTGCACCTGTTCACGCATTGCGGCATTTTCTCGCTCTCTGTGCTCGCTCTGTGCCTGTGCCTCGGTCCACTTTTCCATGATCGTCTTAAAGTGCGTGCCACGTTTCCCCATTTCGGCAGTCAGGTGCTCGACATTGTCACGCAGAAGTTTGATTTCCTGCACCTGCAGCTGGCGTTCCTGCCGGAGCTCCTTCGCAGCAGCCTCACTGCGTTCCAGAGCCTCACGATCCTCTCGTGCTCGAGTCCGTAGAGCTGTTAACTCGTCGTGTTGCATTGAGATACACGCGTTCAGCTCCATCACTTGCATCGCGCGTTGGTGAGCTTCCGCTAGCGCCTTCTCCTTGGCTTTCTTAGCATCCAGTAATTCTTTCCAGCAGAATTCTCCTTCATCCACGTCTGGGGTAGAGTTGACCATCCCATTGCTACTCTCTGCTGGAGTTTCACGCACTCGTCGGATATCGGTAGTAGCTGCGGAAGCAGCTCGAAGAGAGAACTTCCTTCTGCAGCTGGTCCAAC
Source organism: Phytophthora quininea (assembly GCA_011947345.1). Lineage (NCBI taxonomy): Eukaryota > Oomycota > Peronosporomycetes > Peronosporales > Peronosporaceae > Phytophthora > Phytophthora quininea. The sequence goes on from JAAVTG010000488.1 coordinate 10,917, forward strand.
TCCATAAGCAGCGAGTGATTTCGCTTTTCGACCTCGACACGCTTAGTGCGCTCGTCCTGAACCTTTTCCGTCATACCCACCAACAGAGAAGCCAGAGATTCGTTGGCAGGCGCCGAGCTCACAATTGTTTGCTCCTCCGTGTGCGGATCGGCGACTTCATCGTCGTCTTCATCGTAATTGCTGGCTCTGAAATCTTGCGGCTCCATATCTCCCTCTTCTGGCGACACATCGTTTGCAGTCTCTGAATAGTTCATGCTCGTCGGAGATTGAGACACTTTCAGTCGATACGAAGGCCCAGACCGAGAGCAAAGGTCATCCACTGGTGCCACAGCACCAAGCAAGCACGTGAATGCTGTTGTTTTCCACTCTGCGGAGCTGGGAATGATCAACTTTTTTATAGTTGACGTTGAAGTGCCAAGTATAGATGGCTACACTTTTAGATACCCGCCAAACACTTCAAGAAGTGAAGTATTTAGTTTCTCCCTCAACTCGAGAGCATGCTTGGTGATCGGTCTTCGGAGCGGAAACTCCTGTTGGGTGTCAAGGGAAGACTCAGCAACCAAGAAATGGAGCAGCTTCGTAGTCAGGTATTTCTCGTTTGATTTTATCCGTAGCACACACCAATAGACAACTGATAGTTTGTTTGTGCTCAATAGCTAGCGCAAGCAGCAGCGTATGACCACGTACCGGGAAATCAGCGGGTAGCTCGATTGCAGACAACCTCCAAGCCCATGACCAAAGCTTATCGCCGTGTACCCTCGCCTGTAAGCAACAACCACAGTACAGTTAGACCAGTGCGCAAGACCCTTGCCAGCATTCAGTACGAGCAAAAGTTCTCGGCGAAAGCCTTCGACTCGCTGAAGCAGCGACCCTCTCGCGGCATAAGCAGCGCGGCTAAGACGGTTCTACAAGACGAATACGTCACCAAACCACGCCAAGTCAGCTGCATCCCTCGAAACTTGTCGGCCACCCAGTCAAGCGAAAACCCTGAAAACAGCTACCAGCCGTCAAGCGGCAAACGCCATGGTCCTGCGGCCATTCCTCAAGTGTTTATCATGTAGTAACCCGCTCAGATTCTCCTCCCTATTCTGCGCTCCTTGTTGCAATCGTCTTCAAGCCCTCGCTGTTGCTACAACACCACTTGGTCGATTGTTCGTCTTTCGGACACTCCATCGTCAATGTCCTACGAGGGCGGAGAGCCTGATGGCACGTAGCGCCAGCGCGCTCGCGCATCGGTATCGTCCTTTTGAGCCTGCTGCCGCAGCATCTCTCTCATCTCGCGTTGTCGCTCCTTTTTACGGCGATTTTCACGTTGGCGTTTAGTGAGTCCTGCGATCACAGGTTCCGTTTGCGTTTGCTCTTTCACGCGACGTGCCTGCCGTTTGGCCACACTCGAATTTTCCACCACTTGCCACCCGTCATCGTCCGACTCGCTCGAGTCTGACTTCAACGCCAACATTTCTCTTTCTTGTGCAACAACAGGCTCCGGAACGATTCCTTTCGCCTCTCCGTCCCCAGATTCATCGTCACTTTTTGGCGTCGGTCGCACCTTGATGAGCACAGCTGGCACTCGATACTCCACTTCTCCGTCGTCATATTTCAGATGATACTCGTTGCCCTTCCTTAGCTAAAGACCAAGCACAAAGCACACAAAATTGTCAGTTCAATTCCTCCCAAACCTCTACTAGAAACTACCTATAATTCTACCAAACATTCCCTGCGCCCTACCTCCAACACTGTAGCCGGGAACCACTGGTCACCGCCCCCAAATCTACCCAACACCTCCTGCCCTACCGAAAACCGCACGACGTCGGCGCCAGGTAGGGCAGCTTTGATCTTTTTCGCCAGTCGATTTCCACCGAGGTTTTTGGGCTTGAACGTTTTGGTAGAAAGCACATGAGCAGCGGAGCGGCCGTCGTCCGAGTCGCTCTCGTCGCTGGGAGGGCTTGCCACTGTAACATTTGCAGTCGAGTTGGTCTCTTTTGGGGCCTTTTGCGGAGATTTGTCCGCTTTTTTGCTCTTCTTCTTGCTCTTTCTCTGCTGCGCTTGGCTGTCGGCTGCGTCTGAGCGGTGGCGGGCTGCAGCCACTTCCAGACGAAGAGAGAGACGGCGGTGAGCAGCAGCGACAGCAGCAGCCGCGCGCCGAAGGACAGCTCCGTCATAGCCGGCTCGTTTTGAGGCGACTCCCGGCCGTCGTCGCTGCTGTTGGATCCCGTGGACGTGTCTCCGTCGCTGATAATGAAGGCCAGGATGCTCACTGGGACCGTCCTGGAATGATGGTCTGGAGTGGTGTGGCACACACCATACGTAACACTTTTACAAAATGAGCTATATGTAAGTAAAATGATGTCGAAAGATTGCTGCCGTCTTCGTAACGGAGCACGTGTTGTGGACACTTCATAAACGTTTGTACTCGCTCTGCTTCGCGTTGAAAGGTGGTGGTGGTGCTTGGTGCTGCAATTACCATGCCGCACGGGAGATGCACACTTCGTATTGCTTCGCGTTGGTGCTTGGTGACGGTTGGGCAAGATCGGGACTTCAAAGACATTACAAGTTCGTCCACCGGTGGCAGACCCGCTGCGTTGGACGGTTTTAATCTCCCGGACGCGTTGGAGGCGTCAACTAGAACACCTCGTGGAGGTCGCCAGAATGCATTATGGACACGGCGTCGTCTTTGCGGAAGCAGAGCGAGTCAACGGGATGGCATTCAATTGTGACCCTGCGCCGTTTCTTAAGGGCTGGTCGGTCTTTAGCGAATAAGGCGAGAAGAAACCTGTAGCAGTTACCTTTAGGACCCCTCGGGTCCCGACCACCGCAGTCGCACCGTCCACCAGCTGACGGAGCACCTCGGCAAAGGTTTCCTACCACTAGCCGTCTTTGTGGCTCCCGACCATCACGGCCAAGTGTGCTGGTCACGATGATCACTTGTATGACGATCTTAAAGCAGACTGCGATCTTTTCCTTTATCGGGCGTATCTTGCGCTGTCTCGGTGTGACTCGCGTCAAGCGTCGCGTGCAAGTCAAACGAGCGGAGGACAACCTGCATGCCCCCACCACGTCGAGCTGCCTGTTTCTTTTGCCGACTCCGCCAAACGTCCTCAAAACGTGTCTGCAAGAGGTCCCTCCTGCGCAGCGCGAGCGGCCAGCGATGGCCCCAGCAGCCCGCAAGATCGCGCGAGGATCCAAGCCGTTTCACCCGTCGAGCAGCGAATATGGAAGCCGAAGAAAAACTTTAAAGGAGGAGCGCACCCAAGCCAGCCATTCGCGAATTCGCCGACCGAAGCGCACACCGGAGGACCGCAATGGAGCGCCCGTGGCCGACGCACCGCCCCCGTACTCGCCAACGGACCGCGAGGACCCGCCGCAGTCGCAGCCGGGCTGGTTCCCACTGCAAGAGTCGCCTCAGAGCGCGACAGCGTGGACCCGAGAAGACGTCGACGACCAGCGTGCTTACGACGTCGCTGGTTCTTCGCCCATGTACTCGCCGACGCCAACGCCGACACCGCCCTACGTCTGGACGGGCGACGTGCCGAACTCGCATCCGCATCGAGCAACCAACCGAGGTGGCGCGTACATGATGCCTGCGTACCCACGACCGATGATGAGTCCCCTGAACGGCGTCTACGATCGCCCGCAAGACCCGGAGCTCATGGGCGTCAAAGCTGACCGTCGAGGCAGCAAGGAGTTCGCCATCGGCCGCTGGAACAGTGATGAACACCGCATGTTCCTCGAGGGGCTCGAGAAGTACCAGGGCCCCGCATGGGGCGAGATCGCGCGCTACATCGGCACTCGCACGTCCACGCAGGTGCGCACGCACGCGCAAAAGTTCTTCACCAAGATGGCGCGTCTGAACCAGACGCTGCCGTTCTTCGAGGCGCAGATCCAGAAGGAGCGAGCGCGGTTGGTGGCGCAAGGCGCCAACGTCACCCCCACAGCCAGCGGCTCCAGCTCGGTCTTGAATACGACGCTGTCGCCTCGGAAGCGACTGGCCTCGGCCAGTAGCCATAACCCTCGACAGACAGTCAGACGCTTCAAGGAGGAGAACGCGACGTCGCCCACATACCCTCCACTACGGTACGCCCCAGAGCCCTTTGACGGCAAGCCGCGCATCTACACGGGGGCAGTAGACGCTACTCCGATCAGCTACGGACCAACCATGGCGTCGCCACCCGTTGGCAGGCACGGGAGGAAGGTGGACACAATGGGCGGAGGACACGCGACAGTGGCCACAGACGTCCCCCACGTCCACCAGTGTGACGCTCATCCCGATACAAGCCCAGTTGGATGACGGTGCACAACCGGCAGCCACTGTGGACGCCGACTCGCTGCCGTCCATGGACAAGATGCTGTACCGCAGCGCCGCCATCTGAGCAACAATTCCTCGTCATGTATAGTAAACGGACGCAGTCTATCTACACGTATTATATCCGCCCCACCCTCCACACGGCATCCAAAACCACAAGGGGGAAAGCCTAGTGCTGACGTCAAAGATCGAAATCGCCGTGCTAATTGTCGCGACTTGCCAAAACCACTTCAACTGCGTAATAAAAATTATACCAAGGTCTGATCGGTTATAAGAACATCTCAAATGCAACGTAACCCTCCACTGTATAGAATGTCGCCGCGCCATCGCCGCTCGGCCAGGAAACCTCCCGCCGCGCTCCGCCATGCGACGCAAGCGCGCCACGCCGTCGTGATGGTGCTGGGTGACGTAGGTCGCAGCCCGCGTATGCAGTACCACGCGCTGTCGCTGGCGAGAATGGACCCGAACTTGCGCGTATCGCTGCTGGGGTACGCAGGCGAGACCTGCGTTCCCGACGTGGCCCAGCAGCGTAACCTCGAGCTGCTGACTTTCACGCCGCGCTTCCAGCGCCTTCCGAGACGTTTATTCCTGTTGCTTGCGCCCATGAAAGTCCTTCTGCAGTTATTGCAGCTGTTGTGGCTGCTGCTGGTTACGGCGGGCAGCGTGGACTTGGTACTGCTGCAGAACCCGCCGACGTACGTTCAAGATGAGCAAACAGACAGATGGAGGACAGATCTACTCACATGTGGACGCTTTGCAATGCAATTAGGATTCCTACTTTCGTGGTGGTGTGGCTCTGCTGTCGCGTGAAGGGCGCCAAGTTTGTCATCGACTGGCACAATTTGGGGTACAGTTTGCTGGCGCTGTCGATCGGTGGAGGACACCCGTTGGTCAAGGTGGACGATAGCTATTTTAGAAGATCCATGAACAATTCTCTTCTGACGTGATTTTGATTGTGTTGCGGGCAGATTTCCGAGTGGATCGAGCGCGTGTTCGGACGCAAAGCTGATGCCAATTTGTGCGTCACGCACGTCATGAAGAAATGGCTGAGGGACACGTGGCAGATCGAAGCTACAGTGCTGCATGACAAGCCGCCGCTCTTCTTCAAACCCACGCCTTTGGATGTTCAGCATGATCTCTTTACTCGCGTAGGGGGCCAACTCGAGCACTGCAACGATGTACGTGGTGCCTTCTGGGAGTCGGTAGTAAACGTGATACTCATCGTTTATATTTCTTGTGGCATATTTTAGCTGGTTTCATGGGGTAAGGATTCTTCCAGCCAGGAGGAGACTCTGCTCACGCGTAAATTCGCGGCGCGAGCGGCAAGAAAGGAAACTCCGACGTCCTACCTCGCGAGAACCGTCCAGCGATGATTATCAGCTCCACCAGCTGGACGGCAGACGAAGATTTCAGCGTGCTGCTGACTGCGTTGGAGCTGCTTGACAAGAGAACTTCTGCTCTTAGCGTCACGGAATTCCCCAACCTGCTTGTGGTGGTGACTGGTAAAGGTCCACAGAAGGAAATGTATCTCGAGAAGATTAGGCAGCTGGCCTTCAAGCGTATCCGAATCGCCACGATGTACGTGCTGTTCAGTTTTGAGAATGTATGCTGTGTGCTTAAACTTTCTGTGGTTATTTTATCTGTTTTGGACGAGTAGGTGGCTTGAGGCTAGCGACTACCCGCTTGTTCTCGGCAGTGCTGACCTGGGTGTGTGTTTGCACACTTCGTCATCTGGCCTCGACCTGCCCATGAAAGTGCTCGACATGTTTGGCTGCGGTCTTCCGGTGTGCGCCATCGGGTTCAAGTGTCTGGATGAGCTCGTGCATCACGACAAGTACGGACATGGTGGTTCCTCTTGAGCTCTGCAGAGATAGTTTACTGTTGCTTTTTGCTGTTGTGTAGGAACGGCATGGTGTTTGACTCGTCGGAGCAGCTATCCACGCAGCTATACGACTTGCTCAAGGGCTACCCGACAAGCACGCTCCATCTCGACCGTCTTCGAGCTTCACTCAAGAACGTCGAGGTAAAATTCGCTTCAGCCTGAATTGCACCTTGACCTTGTGTGCTAACTTTTCTTCTGCTCGTCTGTAGCATTGGCCCGAGAACTGGAACCGCATCGCTGCGCCGCTCTTTAAAAAGCAGCTCCATCTTCACTAGAGATGCAATTTCGATGGACGGTCTCAATTACAAACAAAAGATGTTTTTTTCAACAAATCAAATATTTCTTACAAGAAGCAAGAAGCGCGGATAAGTTATGGCTACTCCTGGCGGCTTCTCTGTCGGCATCTCCCCGAGGAGAAGCTGGCGCTGCCTCTAGGTGTGTGCCCCATTCACCCCCGCATTTGTACGGTACCTCTCCACCTCCTAACAACGTTCCTGTCAACGCCAGACGACCTCATTCAGAAGGCCAAGACCAAGAAGCCCTTTAAGAAGCAGCCAAAGAGCGCTGCGAACGGCGACAAGAAGCCAAGAAACAGGTCGCAGCCAAGAAGGCCAAGACCCAGAAGCTTCAAAAGGCCCAGAAGACCCACAAGCAGCAGAACGTCAAGAAGACGGTGCTGGTCCCCATCTCCAAGGCGGCGGTGCGATGTAGTCGTAGTTTTAGCCACTAATTAGGTGCTGACGCCGGTAACTTGTAGCGCGCGAGAGCCCACATTGCAGTGGCGAGCTCCAAGCGGCAGGCGGTGATGAACAATCGGCGGCCCGGGTTGGTGCTGGCCAAGGGCAAGGCCAAGAAGCTGCCGACGGTGCAGCTGAGGAGCCACAAGACTGCAGCTGCGCGCAAGCAGAAGAAGAGCGGAGGCCTGGACGTGTCCAACATTATCAACCACTTCCGCACGCACCCAAAGAAGTTCGACGTCCCCAAGGGCAGCAACCTGCGCATCACCATCAAGTGAGTGGGCAATTACGGTTGGGTCGAGAGGGTTAGTGCTGATTTTTGGTGTTGTTTTGTGGCAGTCTGAACAATGTGAAGCCAGTGGTCGGCGGACAGAAGTAGCGCGAGAGTGGAGTGGGGAAGGTCTCCTGTGATCTTAGCTTTTTTTTCTTGTCTCTCTCTTCTTAGCACGCTCGCTCTCACTGTTTTTATAACATGTAGCTGTCGCTGCCTCGAGGCTGCTGGCTAATCAATGGAGCGTTTGCCATTTGACGCCGCTGTTACGTTGTCCGGTGTAAAGTTTGATTCAAGATGAACCGCAACTGATACGGTCGCGCCCTACAGATGACGGGCACGCACCAGGCCGTACTGGTCCATTTGAGGGACGGTCGGGACGAACTGGACGATGGCATCTATCTTCGCCTTCACTTCTGGGGTGATCTTGTCCACAAATGCCAGAGCCTTCAAGTTTTCTTCCAGTTGCGAAGGACGACTAGCTCCAACAAGGACCGTGGACACTCTTACGTTCGACACGGCCCAAGCGATGGACATTTGCGCGAGTGAGCAGTCCAGCTCCTTGGCGATGGGCTTGAGTTGGTCGGCCATCTGAACGCGCTTCTCAAATCCGTCGATCAGCGGACTCCCTTCCTGGAACATTTCCCCAGTAAAACGGGACCCCTCGGGCTTACCAGCGCTGTACTTGCCGGTAAGCGTGCCGAATGCGAGCGGTGACCAGGTCGTAAGGCCCAAATTGTACGTCTTGTACAGATCCAGGAACTCGTACTCGACTTTGTTACGAGCAAAGATGTTATACTCGGACTGCTCCACAATCGGGCGGATCAAGCCCAGACGGTCTGCGATTTCGCAGGCCTCGCGGATGTCTGAGGCGAGCCACTCACTTGTGCCCCAGTAGAAAGCCAGACCGTTGTCGATCAAGTAGTTCATGGCGCGCACAGTTTCTTCAATTGGCGTGTACGGCTCCTCTCGGTGCGAGAACACCACGTCCACGTAGTCAAGACCCAGTCTCTTCAGGGACGCTTTCATGCCTTCCACAATGTGCTTGCGGCTGTTGCCCTGGTCGTTAGGCCCGGATTCAGTGAAGCCCTTGTACCCGTTGAAGAGCTTTGTAGAGATGACGAGGTCTTCACGACTCCAGACTCCTTCGTCAACGCCTTTCTTGATGGCCTCGCCCAGAAACTCTTCCGATCTGCCATTGCCGTAAATCTCGGCCGTGTCAAAGAAGTTGATGCCGTGCTTGAACGCTGTGACCATCATCTTATACCAGTTCTCGGGGAGTACTTCGGCTCGGGCGTATCGTAAAACATCCACGAGCCGAGCGAGAGCTTCGAGACAAGGAGACCTGAGTTTCCAAGGAAACGATATGTTATCTTGGCCTCGGTCATGATGTTATACGGAAGTGATGCAGCTCTTGTTTAGGAATCAGACGAATGGGAAATGGGGTGAGTGGCAATCTCCAGCGAGGTCGATGAAGTGGTTGCCCCACAATCACACAGATTGTGTGGCAGCGCTACAGCCATGGGGGTTCTAGCGATGTTTGCTTCTTTCGGGAACGCGAAAGACACGAACAGTATGGTCGATGTCACATGTGTTGACGGGGACCGATGGCGCACAATCGGCATTGATTGTGGGGCAGCACTCGCACAAGTGCAGCACATTTCGGTCAGCAACTCATTCTCCAATCTGCTCACTTCCACCACTATGACTGACACCAAGATGACGTACCGATTCCTCGGAAACTCGGGTCTTCTCGTTTCCAAGCTCTCTCTCGGCGCCTGGATGTTCTACGATACCAGCGAGGCGAGATACACGGCTGAGAACTGGTACAAGATGATGACCACGGCGTTCAAGCACGGCATCAACTTCTTCGACAATGCCGAGAACTATTCCGATGGTCACTGGAGCAGCTCGCCGGCTACGCGATCAAGCGAGGCATCGACGAAGGAGTCTGGAGCCGCGAAGATTTGGTGGTGACTACCAAGATTTTCGCCGGCACCAAAGGCTTCATGGGGCTGGTCCCAACGACCAGGGTCTAAGCCGCAAACATATTGTGGAAGGGCTGAAGGCGTCACTGCGTCGCCTGCAGCTGGACAACGTGGACGTGGTCTTCTGTCATCGTTCAGAGCCGTACACTCCGATCGAGGAGACTGTCCGCGCCATGAACTTTGTCATCAACCAGGGCTGGGCTCACTACTGGGGAACGAGCGAGTGGCTCGCGTCGGATATTCGAGAGGCCTGAAGTGGCGGACCGTCTCGGTT